>JABASC010000859.1:0-30562 GCA_019776185.1 Plutomurus gul | reverse complement strand
TCTATTTTCCCCAATGGTAAATATCTGAATATCCCTTGGCAGATTTTATACTAACTTTTGTCCATTACATGCAAGAATAGTAGAGAAAACTGATTTCTATTTTTTGCTTGTAAGTGTTACTATGTTCATCGTTATTGTATGAAATCTCTAAGAGTACAATATTGTTTTAAGTGCGTATCAATGGTTTTAATGTCATATTTACAGCTTAATAGACATTTTTATGTACATCATTATCATTTCAATTATTCACACATTTCAGCGATTGTATTTTTTGACCAATAGCTTCAAAACCATTGTCACCAAATGCCAAATTCGTTCAACCGATCAAGGAAGCCTGCAAAGAACACGGTAACGTTGCAATCTTATGTCAAGAATGCAACAATTGGGTCCAATGCAATATTAACAAGTGCTTAAGCAAGGTAAAACTTCTAAAATCGATAATGACTATATTACCGATTAAACCAATATGTGCATCCTGTATAATTATACTAATATCTTCCAAACGGCTCATTGGATTTTAACGAAATTTATTTCACTCAACTCAGAGTTAGATTTTGTTTGGAAGATATACGATATCGAATTACCAACATAAATGCTTTTATTTATCTACTTACTAAAATGTATAAATTGTAATACGTTTTCACATATAAAATTATACGGTTGACAGGATAAGCAATGTTCTGCCACAAAGTGTACCAGATTTAATGAATTCCCGAATGCAGTCATCCAATGTTTCAATCCAAATAACCCAGTTTCAGAAATTTATTTCACCGGATTGAACAGCACTGTTAACGACAGTAAACAATGTAAGTGTCTCTAGCGTTGGAGTATCCATCATTCTACTTTAAGTAATAATGTTGCAAATTATGTCTATACAGACAGTGCTTAAACAATAAACATACTTTCACTTTCTCTGATTCTCCTTATCAGATAACAATTGGGCTGATGCACCAAAGGAAGATATTCTTCGAGTGTATCCGATAATGGAAACGTACCCATCGGATTACTCTAAACACTTTCAATATTGTTGTGAAGGTAAATTCAACGAATTAATTGATTTGATTGATTTTAAACAAAGGAAAAAATCTGATGTTTAAAATAACTACAAAATATGAACGAAAAGATAAAAGCTAATCGGATTCTATATCTTTCTACTGAAGTGTGTGGTAACCCACATCAAAGAATAGGCAAAAATTTTAATTCCTTTAAATTTCTATTTCATTGCCATTTCTAAAAACAATATTTCGCAAATTGGGCTATTATAGTGTAGCATAATTTAATTAAAAAAATTGTTTATAATTACTAAAATTCTTTTAAACAAATGTTATCTCGCCATTTTTTCTAATTATTTTTCAGGATCTTCATTCGTCTTTTCCACTGGCTTTGAATGGATGTACACAAAACTGGATAGCGCAAATGCAACTGCAATAGAATTTCCCAGGCAAAGTAAGCAGCGTCTGTATATTATTACCTCGTTGCTTAAAGTGGGATTTTACCGTCGTGATTGAACGTGAGATGCATTTTTTATTTTGGGTTATAACATTTCATAGCTTACGAAATAAAGGACACATGGGGGAGCAACTTGGCCGTCCAAAAGAGCGTACTTTTACTAAAGAGTATTCCAAAAGACGCCGCAAGAATTGTTTGCATTGCCCCAGTGTGGAATACTACAGAAACTAGGAAAGTCGACACTCAGATTCTATTACAAGGTTTTTTCCCCCTTTCTCTTCTCCAGTATCTATGTGGTCTGTGTCTGTATTCGTCTTCCATCAACTTATTTTAATGATAAAAAGTTCGCCTTATGTAATTTCTAGAGCATGATGTACAACTTTGTAGCGAGGTAACTTACTTTTCCACGATTATTTCCAGGAAATAAGAAAAGCTCTTCAAATACCATCAAAGCAAGCACAGAATTTGCCTTATTTAATTGGGTAGGAGTTGTTGCTGTGTCCCACTATCAGATCTTGTCAAGGATTTAATGAAGCGAACATGTACGACGCAAGGACGAAGGCAAGCCGTTCACAACCAGAAAGCAAAAGATGCATGATTAGCTATACAAGTACATGTTCTGACGCAAGTAAAATGTCACAATCTGCTTTTTTTCGGAAAATAATCTTTTATACTGATATAATTATGTAAAACCATTGTGACTATAAGGGACACGCTTTTACTTACCAGTTACATAAATAAAATATCTTCTTACTTACATACAAGCATTAGCAATGTTAACAATTTATTCATTGTATCCATTATTACATGACTCTGCTACACGTATTCAATTTCGCCGATTTTCTTATCTTTGAAGTGTACGAACTCAACATACATATTTCCGTCATCGATATCTCTTTAGTACATTTTTCAAAGGCTTTAGAAGATGGAAGGACAAGAAATAAAACTTTTTAATAATATTAGAGAAAATAAAGGGAGAAAAGATAAAAATAAAGGCATGACACTGACAAAGGGATTGTAATAACTTCCAGGTGACCTACTTTGCAAAAATGTCAATTGTGTTTAATCCCATTTCGTTGCTTCATAGCCAGTCGAATCTCGACTCCACTTAATATCAGTTCTGACGACTGGCTGGGAAGACTACAACATTTTGTCTGTGTACCCCATTGTTCAAAAGTGCAGTACACGTATACATTAAACATACGCTCGTAATACTTACTACCACTATACTATATAATACAAATACATCTGACACTATCACATCAAAAAAGAGGCACTACATATTACATATACGCAAGATGTACAGCAGTTCATTGTAAATATAATGGGACAAGGAGAGAAAGTATGTACGTCGAAAGATGTTTTTCCCAGCGTGCCACTGTAAGGATACAGTAATGCAAGCAACGTAAATGTAATATCAGCCTGGAACACTACAGAACACAGAACGAACTCGATAAGACGACTCCATATGCTTGTATGTAGTAGAAAAGAATTTCTCTTGGGCTGTTGGTGTTTACTAACAAGTAAGGAGATACGGTAAAGATCTCTGCTTTCCACTACACCACACACTGCAAGTACTCCGATCGTATTTCGGTTGTGCAAAGAAAAACACGAGTTTCTTATATACTACATAGTACATGGGCCCAATCTTTATAACAACAGACGATAGTAGTTACCAAAGTAAAACAACATAATACATCCTTAATATGACGCAAACTGGAAGTAGGCATTTCAGCATACGTTTTGCAATGTGCTACTCAGGAACATTGTGATGTGGGTTATAATCGAGACGTTAAAGAAATCCATCGCTTTGTCAAAAAACACTGAAGAAACGTTATATTATGTACACTGCTGGGTACATGGCACAGGGACTCTGTATACTTTCAGTTGGTAGTCTTGGAAAAGAGCGGATGAGGTCAGAAGAGAAACTTTTCCACAATTCACACACACAAAAGTCGTACCAGTCAGAATTTTAGTATACTTTGTCATGTAATTCAGCCTTGGCCTTAGCAACAACAAAATGTGTACGTATACGAGTAGATTTCTGCTAAGGTTGGAAAAGTGTTCAGAGTCGACTGCAGGGCATTCAGCAGGATTAAGTAAATAAATTAGAGGCTATTTGCGAAGTTGTCTTTGGTTTGGTTGTTAGAGCTTGGTGCTGCTGCTGCTGCAAGAAGTCTTTTTGATGTGAGTGAGTGAGGGAGAGAGAGACTGTTGTGCCAAACCAAACAATGTTGATATTATGTCCTGCTAACTATGAACAAAGAAAGGAGATAGTGGGATTCTATTACCGCCACCACCAGCATTACCTACCTTGTATTCTTCTGACAGCATAACTTTCACTTACTTATATTTTACAACAGCAAATAAAAACAATATGCCCCGACAGATTTCTTATGTGTGCTAAGCGTGCAACCCTTATACTTTATATAAATGATTGCAGAGTCGACGTCAAAATTTTAATGTGATCAGAGCCTTTCTATAAAGCACTGCTTCGTTTTCATCTTCTTTTAGTGCTCTGTGCTTCACCTACACTTATTTATGGGAAGGCCGATGTTTACCCAACAAATAGAAATGTTACCTACGTATGCAAATCGTCCTTAATGTTTAGTACACTCATGTTGCATACAAATATAGCCTGTGCACAAGAAACACAATTTACTCTTGACATTTGCAGTAAATATTATCTTTACTTAGGTAAACACATACTACTAATACTTATTTCATAGTATACAACTGTGTACTGCGTAGTAAACATTTCAGAGAAACTGGATGTGCGCGCACATACTTCGTGTGAAAGCTTTCCTATGAATGAATAATCCTTGAAGGAAAGTTTCTTGAATTATGTTTCGCGTGTTTTCACTTACTGGGAAAATTGAGAAAGCGGAGAAAGTACAGTATAAAACAATTCTAGTCGTTAGTATATATAAGACAGTGTATGCTGTATGGGTATTTTTATTCTTGCAGGTGGATGAGACTTGAGACTCGGCTCTGCCTATACCTACAACGTCCTTGGCTGCTGATGCTTCTTCTATTATGTTCAATATGAAAAAAGTTTCCTCACATCAGTTTAGCTCAGACAGGATACCTAAAATCTACTCAAAAGAGAATTTTCCATTCTCATCTTATGAGAAAATGCAGCGAAGTAAAAGTAAGAGAAAAATAGAGATTTCTAAAGTAAAAGCTCTTGTACACACTTTCTGAAAGAATGAACGACTACCAGTAGTAGAAGGTAGGAAGCATTCGTACGGGTATGAGATACGTAAATAAGCAGAAAAGTGGGTGGCTGATATTTCACAGATATTAGTTTGTAAGTATGAGCATGATGTGATAGAGGCTCATTCTAAAAGTACTTAGGTAGGCAGCATCAGAGATACATATCTGTGTACAAACGAAGAAGGGCAAAAATAAATCCAATTTGTAATGTAGACTAGAAGAAAGGGATCGAGCCAAAAGAGACATGACAGACTTGCAGCTCCACTTGCCTTGCTTTGTCTCTGTAGTATTTGTAGCTCTACGTAAATACCATGCACTATACAGTAAAGGAGCACAAGAGAAAAATACCTTTCCGTAGGAGAACGGACGGAAAGACAGACTAGTGTACTCCATGCTCCTACTACTATACCGGCAGTGGTAGACTTCAGTTTAGATGTGACCTGACAAGTTTTTTCCTCGTGCATTCATAAGATAAGTACTTCTACATAGATGGAAGTCTCTTGAGGATGAATCGGCATAGCTTATATCACATAAGCTGCATGTATACCTTCGCATGCTAATACAAATACGACAAATACAACAAATTAGACGATTTGAAGAGAAGCCAATAGAATCTATCTACAGTATACTCACTACTCACCCAAGGATATGCTATTCATATGTATTTATACATAAGATCATCCCGACGAGTACAAAGGAATAGTAATGCTCAAGTAGAATGTACCTAGGTATGTGATTTACTATTAACGCACATGTATGTATGTATGTATAAGGCTATGCAACTAAAAATAAGATGATCGTCTATAGTCAGGGACTGCAAGAAACTCTTGAGCTGATTTGAGATAACTTGAATTCAATGGAAGAGAGAATAGAGTCAAAATTTACTTTGGCTCTAGACTACAACATTGCTAGACCTTTTTATGCCATCGTCTTATACGGAAGGATATCATGTCACGCCAACGAAGAAAAAAGATAGGTACTACATACAATGCATGAGCCCTGCCTATCTCCAGAGTGAAAAGGTGTCTTCTTGTCTCTTGTTTCACTATAGCCTGGGCCTGCCAAACCAAACTCGCAGACATACACACACGTATACACATACAGAATCTCAACGGTTTCCTTCTGTCGCAAAAATAACTGTTGGAAAGAATTCAGCTGAACCGAATCAGTCAATTGCAGCTGCATTCCCTTATATAAAGGAAAAAGGCTATTACATAGAAAAGGATTTGTTAGGAAAAGAGTCAGACTGCGTATAATACTATATTGAAGCTGTAAAAGTTTTACACAGTTTGCCCATATAAAAATAATGTGATCTTTTACTACCTGCCTTCTAGAATACTAATGAAAGTGAGAATTTTAATAGGAAAGAGATAGATGGAAGTTTCACACAGAGATTATCCATCTCATTCATCTTCAATGATCAGATGCATTCAGCTTCATGTCCCAGACTACTGCGGCCGGATCGGATTGTAAATGTGAGCTAAACCGATAATACTGGTAGTCTGGTAGGTACGGATCCATGTGGTGGATGTAAATAATAAATATACAAACTCCATGCCACTAAAGACATAGTTGGGATAATGTGAATGAATTTATACATACAGTGTCTGTTCGTAGTAAGAGTACAATAAATGTGTTTACGGACATTTGTATTCAGTGTGGAAGTGCATTCTCATCGCCCTGCAGCTGTTTCACTAAATAATGCTGGAACAGAGTGCAAACGGTGAAAGCATTCAAGTGAGTGAAAGGCATAAAGAGAAAGCCATTCCTCAAGGGTCACCAAAAGTGACTGAAATAAAAATTAGATGAACGGCTATGAAGGAAACCAACCGAACAAATCAATGCGTTCTATTTACAGCCTCTCTCTCTCTGCGTGAGGAGGAAGAAGAAGTACGTGTAGCTGTCGCGACGGCTTTTGTACTAGTTGGATGGCCAGAGTTGTGCCTGTCTGTCTGTCTGTCTGTCTGTTCAGGTTTCGGTGAGTCGACACGACGTGGTTATGGTTCGTCTGCGATTCCCTGTCCGTGAACAAGTCCCCATGTATAAAGTATTAAAGTGATGCAACTTTAGCAATGATGTCGGTCGCTTTACTTTACTTTGCACACTACAGTCGTTTCCATCCACCTACAGCGGACTTTCTCTGAAAGATAATGGATATACTAGTTTGTATTGTATCTACTAGCAGACAGAGAGAGAAAGAGAGAGCGGAGAAATGAAAGTGCATGCTTTTTACTACAGTGCAGACAAGTAGAACTGCTGTGTGCAGACGGAAAGTCGAGACGAAAAGAGAGAATGAAAAACACAAAGCTTGCTTACTTACTTAGCTGAAAGTTGCTGCAAGGTAGTCACTGTAACTTTAAATTACCCACCCACCTACTAGGGAATGGACGCAAGCAGGATAAAAGAATCGTTATTTCCATGGAACTGGATAGGATATACAATCAAGTTTGTAAAACAGGCATTTCCTGGTAAATCCGTATGTGCTTAACAGTTGGAGCAGTTATAAGCCTGTGTACGGATAGCTCAGGAATAATCGTTTGCTTGTGCAAAAGGTCGGAATTTTAACACACGTACACGTACTATTTATACATGCTAAAGAGATGCAATAAAACACTCATTCTCACTCCAATCCAATTAAAAGTAACAAAATATTTTTTTGCCCTGCACATTATTAGTGAAAATATAAGTTCCTGTATTTGAAAGCGTCGTTAATTTTGGCAAAAAAAACTGCGATCGATTATATTTTCATTTTAGTTGGGCCAGCTTAGAGAAAGTAATAAATTCGTTCACCAGAAAGCTTCCTAAGAAAACAGAAAGGAAGGAAAATTCATAAGAAAAATATTGCTCAACTGTGTGATCACTATCACTCCGTTTCAATTAACGGATAAACGGAACACTATCGACTTCTGTGCCAAATTCATTATAAAAGAAGTGAATTGAAAGCTGGTCGGCGTCAGCGAATACGTGGACTGACTTATTGGCAGCCTCGTTCCCTCCCATCCCTCATACTCTACAGGTAGCAATCAGTTATCAAACGCATTTGAAATCTAATCTAACCCACAGAGGCTACTGGACTGTGCAAATAGAAAATTGGAAGGAATATGGGTTGACAAATCGTCCACAATTGTAAACCTTTAAAAACTGTATGCATTGTGTCCACAAGCTCAATAACCTAACCTGTGCACATTAAATAATAGAATTTGTTAACAAAGAGAAAAAATTCTTGAATGATGTGTAATCTTGAAATCTGAAGTTTCCTTAATTATGTGACATCATTTATTTACACGATGATGCACTACAATAATGTGTGCAGATAATGCATTTATCATGCTTCTGCAAAAAGTTTTCACGAAGCAAAGGGAGAAGTTTTTGTGCATTGGCCTTCTTCTTTGGCGCTACGATTGACAAGTGCAGGAATTCTGTGCTTCTGTGCATAATGCATTCAATTTAATAAGTAGCATAGTCCAGGCAACTCTTTCGGTCTGAATTCATGTCATGATTGAAGCACATGAATTTTCATGATATGAATACATAAAGAGATTCAACTACGTTAATATTAAAAGTAGGTAACTATGTAATTGTAAGTGACAAGTACATTGCAGCCTCTCTGCATGCTATTTGTACAGCTCAAAGTGACAGCTTAAGATGCACAATCTACACACAAATTGCTTCAGCATTCCGTTTTGAATGAGTTCGTAGCATTCATCACTCAAGAGCACGGAATGGCACATCACTCTCACTGACATCACTAACCAGGTCGTCAATAAATCACGATTCCACTTGAATATAGACATCGTTCATATAGACTTCTCGGCATTCATACAAAATCATGTCTCTTTACATATAAGCAACATTCGAAAAACCGTTTGGTATCCTAAACGTGTGACTACCGAGGGAGGGGATGCAATTTTAATGGTAAATACTGATTGGGGGTCGGTGGTGCATAAGCGAAATTAATTTGAGTGGATTTTCAGAGGTACACCACAAACTCATTTCCTTATTTACAAATAAAATGTGCAAATGTGTAAAAATTAGACTAATGGTTGTTTGAAGGAAGGCTTTGCTTTATTTTATCTTTTCCTCGATGATCCGAAAATAATTTGTCGTGTATACTTTATAAGAAATCGGAAGCTATTTATGTCTTTAACACTAGCAAATATTGGGATAGAACTGTTCCCAGCTAAAAACTAAATCTAACAAACACCATAAATACAAGAAAACGATTTAACATTAGCAACATTCATAGAAACCATCTTCTGGAAGCTTGACAGGGGTAATCTGTGTCTAAAACATTAAGCAAACTTCCGCTCGGTTCGTGAATGCAGCTCATTAAGCCGAGATGGAGACCGGTTGGAACAGCGATGGACATCGTTGTACAAACGCAAAGCGTCATTGAAAAAGAAATTACCAAGTAAATCCCTAGAGCGATATATCGAATTCCATGTCCCTAAAAGCAAACATCGATCGTTGTAGCTAATAAATGCATGGCAATAAAATTGGGAGTAATTTCCGAGGAATCCCAATTAGTTTAACATTAGTATCCCTATACTTACAGGCAAATCTTCTTCACCCAGATCGTGCATTATTGGAATCATCACGGGTGTGTAAATTCTTTTGAAATTATCCAAGCCCAATCGCTGATCCATCAGATAAATGTGAAACTAGGTTAGAAAATAAATTACAACGATTTGTAGTAACACGCATTATAGTTCAGACAGGAGTTCAGGCTCTTTTGACAGAATTCAGAAAGGTTAACAGACGTACACTCAAGAGGACATGGAAACTACACTCGACAAACAACCAGACAACCACAATGATTACTAAAGTGTGTGTCGAATGAGATAAGCCCTCTGAATCACTTCCTTCAGTGGCATATGTTTTCGATGGACTGCCAGGTATCGAAATCGATTGAACAACCAAAACAACTGCACAAACGAGTTTTGATTTTAATCCAGGAAATGCAAACACGCACAGATACGGATTACTGATTAAAGGATGTGCAGGAAGTGCAAGTAGAATTTTTCTTACGTAGACCGATGTAAATCAGAATTCCACAGAGCCAGTGGAAAGCCATGCTTATTCGTCGGTATAGATCTTCAAAGAGGCGTACACCTCCGATTATCGAAGTAATTATAAAAATAATGATGACAGTCCATCCCACACCTCGATGCACGTTAGCTGCATTGCTTAGACTGTGTCCAACCACATCTTGAGCTCTACTAATTGAATACAGTCCAAGGAGAAATAAAACTCCAGTAATGGGAATGGACAAGTAATGCACCTTCAAATAAAAATTGTACAAGTATTATAAAGGTACAGATACCTAAATAGGTTACTTTTAATAATGTTTTAGGAAGTAGCATTTCAAAGAACTCACAAACGACCAAATGAGGCAATAGTTGATTCTTGTGTGCATGAACGTTTCTTTGTAGTATCTGGTCATGAACAGGTTCACTGGTATTACAAAGAATGTTGCAATTGACATGACAATCGTGTGAAACATTCTCATCTTCTGCATTACATTACCAAATGAAATGGTTTCGTATTTAAAACAGTATGTTAGTAAAAATTAATTACGTTCATTTAGTCTTAACAATTTACTACTATTTAAATGTAGATATTACCCAAACTCGATCGCAAATACTAATTGTTGATTTATCGCATACATTTAGTATGCGATTGTCCTTTGGATTGTCCTTTTGTGTTAACGGTGACTCTGACGTTGTATCAATTGATAACATTGTTGTGGTTGGGATGGGACATGTTAGAGATGGGGAAAGAGCGGGGCAACAACTGTAACTGTATTTATCGAAGAAGCGAAACCTTTCAGCAACGTACTTGTCATATGAGGTGTAATTATTTTTGTCCGCTTGCTGAGAGCAAACCAGTTCATTATTTTCATCACCGTTGATTCGTATCTTTGGATTTTTAACATCTGCACAGCGACCAACGTACGTTTGACCTGGTTGTTCAAATCCACATCGTACAGTTGGAATTGTGCTATTTGTGATTTTTTCGATTGGGTCATCAAGATGAAACCAAGTTGCGCTACCAATTTCTTCATATTTACCGGAGCATCCAAATAGAGCACTAATGCGAGTAGGAAATGGGTCTGATGCTCTGTAGTCATCGTTTGGATATATCCAATAACGATTCGCAACAGAAACTGAGTTCATATAAAAATACAATTTAATATTGTTAAATACAACGTTAATGTTTTAAGGTATTTTTTAATACTCAATATCCTTGGATTAATTAAAATTTCATTGTGATTACCCCTCTTTTTACTTATATCAGACTGTTGCAAAATATGCGCCCTGTGCAAAAATATTCATCATTTATGCAGTGTCATTTACTTATTAACACACAATTAGTAAATAACTATTTTTATTAAATAATTACCTGAAAAGAAATTTTTTCTTTTTATTACAATAGTTCTGTGAGTATTTCCAGTACACAATTACTTCGTAATCCAATGCTTGCGTAGCTTGATTGTACACAAATGCTAAGGGGTGCTACGCAGTAAAGAGGTAAAATGATAAGATGGTACAGATGCATACAAGCCATATCTAATATAACTTACGAGCGGCTCATTGGCAGGTGTACCAACACAAGGTAACAATGAGGAGGCTGTGACCTGATGGGATATTTGACATGGCACATCCACAAACTCTCCAAAAGCCATTCCATTTTCATCTTCAGCATTTATAACAACATATAAGAGTGGATCTGAGGTGCAAAATGTAAATTGTATAAATTTATCACCGCACATCCTGATCACAAATGGAGGATTGCGAGTCTTACTCTACAATTTCAGATTTAATTCAGATTTTACATTACCCCAAATAAATTTAGTCCTTGCAATCCTAACTAGAAGCCATCCTTGTAGATAAGTATTATGAACTCTAACTGGAACCACAGTGACCTCGAACGGTTCATCGGGTGTAACAGGTTCTACTGTAAAGCCATCAATTACTGGGTTATACTGAGCCCTTGCCCCAATACTAGTGTCATCCAACGTAGAATCCAGCGGAGCGCTACCAACTGCAATCTCTGGACAAAGATATTTGTAACCTTCTATAGCCCCATCAGTTCCTGCTCGGAAAAACAACAGTACTGTGGACAAAAGTTGCCATCCACTACGTTTTAGTTTCGTTATTTTCATAATATCACAATCGAGGAAAATGGGAACTTGAAAAATTATTCTAAAAGCCAGTGAAATAAAATACAAAATTCATCTGATTATATTGTCATGAATTTTTACGTGAAAGAGAACAATAGTAATCGGAACTTATATACAGCACACACGTCTGTGTAGTCTTCCGTGTATGAAATCATAAATTATTTAAGTATTGGCAGCCAATGGTTACTAGATTATGTAGTATGATCAAGTGCCTTATCAACGTTCTCTGTTTCCCTCATTAATTTATTCAGTCGATAATAGCAAGTTGAATAAATTGATTTCGGAAGTTTATTGTTGTTCCCGCTTTATGGGGATCAATCAACATTATAAACCATTGTTTGAACTCTTCATCTAGTGCTTCCTATCTAAATATAGCAATTACTAATAATATAAATTAATTTTGTATGCAATTCTAGTACCACCAACGAAATAATTCCCTGACACTAAATACATTTTGGATTTTATGTATTTTTAAGGCATGCTGTGTCTTTATAGCAATCACAGCTTTTCACAGTGATCCGTTCTGTAAATAAAACAAATCTCTGTCTTTCAAAGATTTAATTAAAAATGTTAGCCCAAATACTCATTGTGTGCACATTTCTGTATAAACCAGAAACCACACTTATATGCCTGTGAGCACTATACAAATGCATTACGCAAGTACATTATCATCGCGTTACACTGCAGCAGAATGATCTCCGTTTTGCTGTACTGCAGTTAATGTACTACTGGCCAGTACACAAATGTTCATACAGAGAACAATGCGGTCTACTACGAGATCAGACCTCATTATATTTCCATCAGAAACTGCTGCAGATTAGAAGCAATGCTTATAATGTAGTTTCGCAAGCTCTGCGGTCTATTGAGAAACAAACGGTTCTATAGCCCTATGAATGAGCAAAGCTGCTCGCAAAAGTTCTACGTACTGTCCGTTCCCAACACTCCACACACGGTCAGAACAAGAAGAAGCCAAAATTACTGGCACTACAACAATAATACGGTCTACTACATTTATCAGTTGTGAATGGGATTCCTCTCATCTGTGATTTGTTGCTGTTGACAGACTTCGCCTATCTGACAGTATCACTCATTCCACCAGCTTCAACAGAATCCCATCTTCTCATCCATTCAATTCGAACATTGTATCCACTTAGTACTGTCCGTTAAGTACTTCTACCCATTTATCAAATAAAGTGATTTCGCCTTTTCATATTTTCCAGTTTATTCATAAGAGTCACAACGTAATATTGCAAAGTCACATCAAATAACTGGCTTGACTTGGCTTGTGCGAATTTCGGTCACGATCCCTTGTAGTAGCACACGTTATCCTGTGCATCTCCACCCACATCCACTAAACTATATGTACATATAAGTAGATACTCTTTTAGTGGAAAGTTTGTGCTTGTACGAATAAAATAAGCCTCAAACTACATGTATGTCATGTCTCACGACAAGTCAACACGGCTATATTTACAGTAAAAATTGCAGAGCAGATATGACATTGTGTCGTGTCTAAAACTGAGAGAGTGAGTGGGTCCTTGGCTGGAAAAGTGTTGAATGTAAGCACCAACGTATGCTATTCCATATGGCATGCAATGTATCCTCCGTAGTGTGTAGTCTCTCTTCTGTTTCTCTTTCATCACGTAGAGTAGAAGGTGACTACAGAAAGTCGAATAGACAGGACGACGAGCACAGCTCCTAGCTACTGGTGCTCACATCACACAGAAACTGCTGGTAAGTAATGTAAAGAAAAGAAAAGCTTAGGTATAAATATTAGTAGTAGTAGGAAAAAGGAAAGCGCTCTCTTGCATTCTGGCTACTACTCTACTTCTGTACTAATACATAGTAATATGTATGTACATATGACAAAAAGGAGGGATAAGTCCTTTCTCTCTGTGTCTGATGTATCTGATGTGCAGTGCACTGTGTTATAATTCTGCACCGTGTACTAAGACACATGCAAAGAGGGGTAGATAGATAGCACTATAAGAGCAGAGAGAGGAGCAGTGAGAGAAAAGATAGAATTCAATTCAATCCAGTCAGTCCAAGAATAGATCGGAATATGGAAAGTATAAGCAATGCGAGGGCTGGCTGGAGAAGAACTGGAGAGTACAGACCATAGGAAGCTCAAACCTATAATAAGAGCCTAATGCCATAGGATAGAAGTACACAGAGCACGTCACAATCGATCGACTGCGCGGACCCCCCATGCCTGCGTTTTCCACAGATTCGGATTCGCCATTTCGCACACACCTGCTACGACGACGACGAGGACGACACACAGCTCCACGACTCCACCACCACCACCGCTACCACTACCTACCGATTCTGTAGTACACAGTGGACGGACGACGAGCACTACAGTTCAGTCCAGCTCAAGTTGGGGAGAACTGGGGCTGCTGGATCGTTTCCACTACTTACTACTACGACTACGACTACTGAGACCAAAACACTGTACACGACTCGGCTACAGCTACACCGTACACTGCGAGTGGCGGTGGTCGTGGCTGCATAATACATACGTACTGTACTACTACTACTACTACGTGCAACACAATAGAACACGGAGCAAGACAAGTATATAGTAGATACAGTAGAAGTACAGAATTTTATGTACGTGGTCCTATGCAAGGCAACAACAGAACAGCACAGCAACCCATTCAGCAAATAAACCAAGCAACCTCACTGAAACAAAACTCTTGCCAAAGAAGGAATCATAAGTAATACCCACTTTTCCCATCTTTCTTTCCTTTTCTTGTGATATCCAGCAACCTGGCCTGATCTGGCTCAACTTACACTTTGCATCGGATTACAGTTACACTCGAACGAACAATCTACTAAAGGTGTTTCCACGCACGACACTCTTCTTTCTCTTTAGTATCTCTCCGCTGGCTGTCCTTTTTTTCGCTGAATTCACAATAAGCGCCGCTACGGAGAAAGAAGAATAGAAATAAGAAACAAGAAAAGTTCACTTGTTCAAAAGAGAGAGAGAGTGGATGACAGAATGTACGTGTGTTATTAGTGAGCAAGGAAAATTACTCTCTATCTGTCTGTTCACCACGAATCGCGTTATTTCGCCCATTTTAGTTTTACATTAAGTTTGCCCGTTCATTTATTATATACATAAAATATCATCAACCTTCCATTGTATTAGAATATTGTGTGCAGTGTATTGTGTTCGTGGAACAATATTCCATTAGATTGTGTGTGTGAATCGACTGTGTCTCTGCCAGACAGCAGACAAGCTGTGCTCTCAGTTTGCAAACTCTGTCTGACTGTTCATCTGTTGTTGCTTTGCTCTCATTCCAGCGGAGACACATTATCCTCTCTCTCTCTCTTGATTCGAGATACTAGACGAATAGAACCACAGACTCATAGTAAATCACACGGAAAGTATCTTTGTACCGCTGCGCATACCTATTATCATCATCAGATATATATTTCTTACTTTACAATAGTAGTGAATATACAATTGAAGAATTATCCAAGAAACATTTAATATACTTACACCTTCTGTTTTAAAAATTACCACCTATAAGTGATTCCTAAAAGAGCAACATTTCCCTTGAACTTTCTCAGCATCAGGTAAATAAATAACTAGCAATTACATGCACGTAATAAAAATTATCTACTTTCATTGACTCATTAATTAGGTATTGCCTGTCGACAGCTGTTAACCAGACTTCATAACGTTCTCTCAACGTTTACTATATGTATATACTTAACTATTGTATAAAGTTAAATTATATTTAAGGGTGACGTGTCTCACTGCAATTTTAAACTTGTCGACATTGATAGATTCATAATGTAAATTGATTTTAGATTACCCAACTGTTTTTCGGTGCACCGAGAGCCAGCAGCGTTGTTAATAATGTGAAGAAAGTTTTCTAACAAGGCTCAAGGTAGACAGCTAGCTAACTGTAAGTAACATCTGAATTCATATAATGGCTGCTTTACTTTTGGACCTATAAATAAGAGAATGAATTATAGTTCCTGTAGATTACTCTGTACATATATATATAAAAACCAGTATTACAGAATGGCTAAGCTACCAGCACTTCCTAACTAGTTCCTAGGATGTTATACAGTTGAGTTATATCGGTGGCATGATAAATTGCGGTATAGTACGCATTGTGGCTCGATGATTTCCTTTCGTAAAGTTTCTCTCTCACAGCCATTCCTCTGCACAGAACCATGAGGTTCTGTGCTCGATTGCTGTGGCACAGCACACAGTAGACACACACACAGTCGTATTTTAGAACAGGATTCTCCAGTGCACTTTTTTCCACTGCTGTAGAGATAAAGACATTGTCTCTATAATATTACAAGGTGCTTGCTTGTCTTATCCCTTCCAGCAGTCAATCCAGTTAGCCCTAACTCAGGATAAAGTTAAAGAAAACCGCGTACACGATTCTTCATGCCTTTATATGTCATTTACGCTTGAGTGCAATCAGACTTTCACACTTTGTGGTGCTGAGACGCTGTATTTTCTACTGCTCGTAGCATATCACATTTAGTAAGAGCATACTTAAGCATTTTAATGGCGCATACATACAGAGCCTCGTTGTTCTGCTATTTATATAGGTGGTTTATGATCCAACGCAGTCTCGTAAAAAACACCTAACTAGTAGGCACCTACACATATACGAGTTGCTGTGTTTTGTAAAATGTGTACAGAGGATCGTCGAGCATAGTCTTATGGAGGATCCGGAGCAGCGTCTGGCTCAGTTCCCGTCAATTATTGTCTGTATAGCAGGTTACGTTTACCGCATATCAGCAAAATACGAATGTAACTTGGTTTTCGGAAGAGAAGGATTGAAGGACGGTATTTTTCTGCCGGAATAAAACAAAACTGTCATATCGTGTGTAAGCGGCCAGTGGTTGAAAGAATATTTCTGTTTTACGTCCTGATATTATTGCGATGCAGATGGATGACTACGTGTACATAAGCTACAAAGAATAAACGTGTCTGCTCAGAAGAACCACTGTCACGCGTGTACAGTGCCTAACTACCTTAGTATAAAAAAATGTCGCAAATACACAAGTAGCGTAGTACAAGGACAGACAGATAACGGAAGAGGAAAACCCCGGAAAGATATACCATGTATGAATTCAGTAATGCGGCGCAATGAGAGAGAAATAGGGAAAAGTGTGTATCATGCAGTCAATTTCAGTCTAGTCAAGTCAATGGGAATGGTACGTTCCCACACACTTGTTCCGTGCACTGTACTCTGTATGAATAAAAATGGGATATGAAATTTCATATCTGGAATTGTAATAAGAACGGCGAAAGTCATGACGATCATCACAATATGAGGTATTCCATAGTTCTCATATGTACGATATCACAAAGGAGCGGAAGTGGTCTGTAGCAGGAAATGTTAACTGACAATATGCACGAGTGAAAGAAACTCACAGAGCACACTGCATAGAGTGAGTACTGCTTTGTAATGTTAAGTGTGCAATGGAGAGCATATTTGGATATTGTAGCTACGGTGGAGTGGAAATAGAATGAGAGAGAAAGAAGAGATGGAGAAAAGCAGGAACTGCTACATACGAGTACTACGAGAAAGGACTAATATATTATTTATTTATCTGCAAAGTGCACTACTTACTTTATTGGTGCTGTAGAGCTGTGTACTAGCAGTCTACTTTCTCTTTTTTTATGTGTTGCTCTTTTTAGAAGAGTGTACTTATGTGTTCATCCTACTGGCCAGACTTGCAAGTGGTTAGATAGTGGCCATTAGTGTGACGTTAAAGTGTACATCGTGGTATGGACCTAATTAAATAGATACTGTCCGTCTTCCTTTCACCTTGTTGTTGTGAGCACTCTATTTTTCATGGTAGAACAGATTTTAGGTTGGAAACTGATTGCAGAGACACACTGGTGACAATTGTAAGATGAAATTGTGGCCGTCGCTCTCAGATTTTGTCAGTTTTATTTCTTTTCTGTGTAAATCGTTGGGCAAGTAAGATTGGTGGAATTGCAATTTTCAGTCAACTGTCAAATATCAAATATAGCGCCTTTTTTCACTCTATTCTTTGTGTGCATAGCGTTATATTGTAATGGAATCATGTCAACTAAAGCATTTTTTACGACTATTGCCTTTCACTTTGTGGTTATTGGAAAAGCGTGGTAAATTCAAATATAAAGTTACGATGCGGAAAAACTGACGGAATGGCGGAATGGTGTATAGTGGTTTAACGATTTTTTTCTGTTTTGGTTGAAGGGATGGCTGGCGGTGGGGAGAAATGGAGCGGCGGAGGTGGAGGAGGGGGAGGGAAAGATGCGGCAGGTAATCTTTTTACATTTTAAGAACTTAATTACTCTACTTATTTATTACAAAAATTTACTAAAGAAATTAAATTCTATTCTTTATCTACAGACCAAAACTTTGACTACATGTTCAAGCTTTTAATAATCGGCAACAGCAGCGTGGGGAAAACATCATTTTTGTTTCGCTACGCTGACGACTCTTTCACCTCTGCTTTTGTGTCCACGGTTGGGATCGATTTCAAAGTGAAAACTGTATTTCGACAAGACAAAAGAGTCAAACTGCAGGCAAGTCTATATTCCAAAATATTTGAATAGTTCTTGGGTATAATTTCAAAGAATAAGATTATATTTATTTATATGCAAATATAGCGAAATACCACAATTACAATACAAATAAAATGATTAATAAATTTTATTAAAATTGTTCAAAATTTTGACAGATTTGGGATACCGCTGGCCAGGAAAGATATCGCACCATCACCACCGCTTACTACAGAGGCGCTATGGGCTTTATCCTCATGTACGATATAACGAATGAGGAATCCTTCAGCAGTGTTCAAGACTGGTAAGCAATGCACTTCAATTCAGTTTGCTCATAGAACCGTTCATTTTCCATTTCTGCAAGAGTCAGCTAGAATTCCAGACTGCATCAAAATTGTTGTTGTTCTTGTCTGCGCTCTGTTATGTTGGTTCATTATTTATTATTGCTCCATTTAGTCGTCATTATGTGAGATACCGCCTCGAGCTCCTTCCTTCTAATGAGAGAAAATACTCACAGATGTCCTGCAGGCTTTCACTACTTGAAAATATAAGTGTATTGTGCATAGTATCTACAAAACACGCCAGCATGCATTTCTCTGCATTGTAGAAAAGTTAATTTATTATTAAATAGGTACAAAAATTCTCTGCAACTGTTTAATATTCCCAGGCACATTCTCTGCTCACCAAAATATGAATAAGTTACTAAAAGTGTATTAGATGATGGTTTATACATTATTCCCGCTCTCAACTAGAAAGGATTAATTACATAGAGACTTTGGTATTAGTTTTCTGTGCAGTTCGTCGTTGGCTCAACACACCGCTCTCCATGTACATCCTTCCTATCAGAGGAGAAAGTCAGAGAGTCAGACATGAGATCAATATTTGGAACGACGAGAGAAAGTCATACAGACTTGTTAGAAAGTGTTTGAGTTTAAAAACTAGAGTTTAAAAAGTCGTCCATAGTTCATGGACTAACGTGTGCACTACACAGAGTCATATATAGTACATTCTATATAATATGGGTACTTTACTTAGGTCAGAACACTAACGAGGTTTTCTCTCCTACTAATCGACTCGTTTAGGGAGTACTCTAATTCTATATAAGATTCCATTCCTTGCTCTTTAGCTAATTAAGATTTTAAGCATCTTGCTGCTTTTAAGCTGCTTGGATAGTTTTCGATGTGAGTGAGTGAGAAAAAAGTGAACCCTGGCTCTGCAACCAATAGCCGTAAAATACTTGCTCTGATCGATCTGCACCTGAGCCACTGTGTTCGCCTTTCTCTCAGTTTGCATAGGAGTTATAACCACGATCTCTTATTGTTAGATGCCAACTTCTAACTTTGTCACGCACTTTCACAGAAAAAGGGATTTTACTCGTAGTACCACTATGTAATACAATTTAGAATATTATTTTAGAATCATGGCAATTTTTGCCAGTGGCACACCGTTTACTATATAAATTAAATATATCGAATAAGCCGAAACTATATTTATAGGTAGTTCTGGCATTCGGTTTTTTCTGAGAAAGTACAACATTCTTGGAGTGCTGTCTCAATGGCTACAAAAATATTTATTATTATGAAATAGACATTCTAGTAAAGATTGTTATGAAATTATGTTTTCTTTTCATTTTCAACCGATGCACTCATTTCCCACCACTGTTGTCAATACAAATACGTGAAAGATATTTTAACTCAGACAGCTTTCATAAAGTACACGATGGATCTACGGTGTTCTTCCTCATCTGTCACCCACAACGTGTCTTTCAGATCAGAGTCTGACTAGCAATCACAGTTAACATGACCACATTCAAACTCAAACTGGATAGCACTCAGTGAAATGGGGCTATTCATACAATTGAACTTATTCAACCATATTCACCTGTCTCCAGGGATATCTGTGAACAACATCAAGCTCTTTACCATTAGGAGTGGCACAGTACTCTACATTAGATGTGCACTGCATCATTGATGTCATTCACAACAGCTACTAATAAATATTCAGGACGTTTCAGGTAAGGGAATTATGTGGCCCCTGGTAATTGCTTTATTCAGAGTGCCTGAGTGGCACTGCTTCAAACACAATGGGCCCACAATCACCAAGAAATCAGTGTTTCGTTTTCACCGGCTTTTTTCAATTTCGACCGGTTAAAACCAATTTCAGCCGGTTTAAACAGGTTTAAACCGGGTGATTTACTAGTTTTAACTTTGACCGGGTGGTTTAAACCACCCGAAACATTGCAAGAAATAGTAATGTGACCTATTTAGTTCACGTCGAACCTTAAAATGGGAATAATATTGTAGGGGTAACATCATAGTATCGATTACTACAGACAACAGCGGCAACACATCACTAGAAACATTGACATGGTGTGCTTGATGATGAAGAGCAGTCGTTGCGGCTGCACACACTTAGTACAAACACTCTAAAAGATATTCAACGATTGATTACAAAAAGTGACAAGCTGAAAGCTTCGTTCAAAGAAAAACATGGGCGAAAAAGAGACTTAATTGCATTTATTTATCGTAGGTTGTTTCTCTAGGTTGTCTGGTTCTCCGATTTTGTGGTATCTCCGATAAATTACGTACTTAAGTAGAAATTAGATAGTAAAATAGGTAATATGAGAATTTAGGAGTCGCCACAAATTCGGTTACAATATAATGTGGTAGCATAAAAGATAAATTTAATAGAATATGGAGTTTCTACCTTTTCTGAAGATGTGAGCCAAGTTTTTGCATTCTTTTACGTAGTAAGGGCATCATTAGATAATTGTATATATTCCTAAAGAAATGAAATGTGATTATATTGATAATCAGGATTACTCAAATCAAGACGTACTCTTGGGACAATGCGCAAGTGATCCTCGTGGGAAATAAGTGTGACATGGAGGACGAGCGTATAATATCATATGAGCGTGGCAAACAACTGGCCGATCAACTGGTAAGTGTTCCCATCATTTCAAATTTTACAAAAGCATAACATTTATTCTATTTATTAAGAAACAAGTCAGTATTAACTACATATACATTACATGCAAAATTGTTCGTGGGAGGTAATGATAAAAAATGCGTTGATAAGTTAAACCAGACTAAACTGCTAGTACGTACTATTTATATAATAAAAAGCCACTCCGAACGTGTCACGATGATTTAATGAACGTGGCGAAAATTGCAATGGACATCAAGCTTTTCTTGTTGAATTCTTGAAACAATATTATATATGCATTTTGCATTCACGAATGAAGCCTTGAAGCCATTTGAAACTGTAAATATATTTATAGTATTTAAATATCGTTGGAGTCATACAGATGCCACTTCTCTGTTTCAACAAAAAATAAACCATTGCGAAAAAGTAGTTTAGCGAAAATCTGTGTGGAATCTATCACACTGCTTCCAATCGTTATACATTTGTACGTGTTTGCAATTACATAAAGTTGTAAATTTTCAGAGTTATTGGTAGGAATAACTTCAATGCGTTGCCCACACGTGTTTTCTGTTGAGTTAAAAAAGAGAAGATACAAAACACGAATCTCCACAAGTACCACCACAATTTACGAGCATGCCATGCAATCAGTGCCTGCATGACATAATACTTGAGTGAATATTCCCTGAACACAATCATATATTGGATCTACTTAATACTTGTGATAAAATATTGACTTACCATGTGGATAAATTCCCAAAGTTAAGAATATTTTTACACTCCTTCGCTTGTGACTGGGCAAATTCACATTTCCCTTTCAAATCTTTCATTTTCTCATCTGTGTAGTCGTAGTACATACTTGCTAATGCGAATAAGTTTGTTGTTTGCATAAATACTTGACGGAGGCGAAAGGTACATTGGAAATCGAATGAATTTTCTTTAAATTGTAGGAGCATTTATACCCACCCCACAATTAATGATATACACACATGGTAGTTACACCAGAGCTAAATATTCAATCTGAGGCAAATTTGAACCTTGAATCCTACCTATTCAAATGGTGCCCTCCGTACATTATTCAAATCTCTAAAAAAAAGTATGTATTAGTATGTGCGCATACAACACAGAGGCAGTTCGTGGTTCAAAATACTTACATTAATTACAATGCTAATGAGTTAGTTTTCTTTTACACACATATTACTACATCATACAATGCGTAAGCAATTGTTTGTGTACTGTTGGTCACTCCAATCCTTTTCTACAGTCTTTGTAGAAATAATCTTTTGTGTTTACATAGGGCGTAGAATTCTTTGAGACGTCTGCCAAGGAGAATATCAATGTGAAAGCTGTCTTTGAGCGACTCGTTGACATCATTTGTGACAAAATGTCTGAATCCTTGGACTCTGATCCTACGCTTGCCAACTCTGCTAAAGGACAGAGATTAACTGATCCGGGAGCTGGAAATCCACAAAACGGATCTTGTCAATGTTAAGCTTATCTACTAGCTCTCTGTATATTTGTGTGTGCATTCCTTCATACTTATTAGCATCCATTGTTCAGTACGAAGACTTTCATTCACTTTGTGCATACAACTATATGTGTGTGTCCCATTCTGACAAAGAGACAGAGTGACAGAAAGGAGAACTCTGACGACGTCATCTCTGTCTCTCTTCTGTCTCGCTGATGATTCATTACGCATTTAAGACTTTCTCATCTCGTAGAATTCATTAGAGGAATTAGCGTTGTCTATGTGCTGCTTGTTCCCTGTTTGGGTACTTTTATTCTTGTCCCCATTAAGTTCATAATTAATACTATAATCAAATTTACATGCTAATTACTAATTAAACACTTTAATTACGAATTCTAAGTAGCTCGTTGTTCCTTTTCAAAAGAGAGAGAGAGAGTTCAGTCAGTCTATAAGATAGAGTAAAGAGTCCCGGAGCCTCCTCTTCACTCAAACGGGATAACGGTACGAGATGATGAATGGGAGCACTAACTAATGACATAATTGAGAAAGACGAAAGGAAGGGGAGGAGGAGGAGGAGGGCCCAAAATCGTAGCCTCTTCAAATTGAATAATACAACCACAAATCTACTAACTTACGACAACCGACAGATCATGCGAAATTGTTCCTGTGAATAATAATCTTTCGAAGCTCCAATTCAAACCAAAATTTATTACAAATAAATCTCTATGTATAGTATGTACGTATCTGTGTATAGTGTAAGTGTTGTGTGTATAACTCCGGGTATCATATATAATTATTATTAAAAACATGAAAACCATAAGTTCCATTTGAATAGAAAATTATACAGAGTTTAAACAAATACGAAATCTTATAAAACCAAAATTAAGTTATACTACAATACATACAAATTAATATCCTATTATTCTACTTGTATTTACTATGTGTAACACAATAAGTACTATATGTAAATCTATATATGTATCTACTATACTCGAAATATTATTATTACTAGTATAGAAGAATGAATTACAACTAAAAATATGCTTCAACCAAAAAAACGTGCAGAATTACATACAGAATACTGAAATGGCCCAACAAAACAAGTTGTGTTGTGTATACTTAGGTACTTACTGTTTAAGAAGATGATGATGAAGAGTCCTTCCTTAAATCTCTCTCAAGGCAACATGAGTCAAATATCCAGTCTATTTCAAATTGATACTAGCATGCTATGATAAGCTACGAACGAGAATTTAAATAAGACAAAAGAGGTAGACGCGTACCAAGTACTACTATAATACTAACGATGTGTTATACACAATTTTCCGTTTCCTTGTTTCTAAAATAATATGCCATACGTAAAAGCAAGTAAAACTTCACAGTGATATAGTGTAGGTATGTATATCTTATCTTCTAACTCGTAACGGTATGCATATTATAACTTGACTACTTCAATTCTGTGTACCTTACAAGTGTTATATATCGTCATTGTGAGCAAATAGTGTTTCTTTACAATTCGGACACAAGAAACATTTAAGTATTTCCGTCTGGAGAATTTTTGTTGTAATGATTCATTGCAATTGGTGCTAGAATGTAAGAAACAACCTGCCTGCATCAACCAAACATATTCCAAAAACGTGTATTCTAGTATATTGTGTATAAAACGTATATTTAAATCTTTAATTATTATATAACCTATGTAGTAGTGAGTAGAGTATTATGTAAAACGGCAAGTAGTCCACTTTTAGTCATTGGATTAAAGTGTAATAAGGTAGGAGGATTATTATGTAGGAACGCAATTGTTTAAGTGCACATATTCAGTCAGCACCTAATGTGTTATCTCGGAAGACCTCTAAAACTAAACTCCATACTATATATATGTAAATGACTACAAACTACTAGGTGAATGTGAATTTATCTCCATGTGCATTGTGTATATAAATGTGTATATTAGGCATAATCTGTACTTATCGGGTAAACTAACTACTAAATACACGTTATACAGTAGACAGAGTAGCACAGAATAAACGTGTCTATCGATCCAGCGTTTTATCCGGTGTATTGTTTACTCGTGTACTGTATAGAGTGATTCGTTCAATTATTATTATTATTACAAGTACCACACAACTTTGCATATAAAGCAAGTGTAAGAAAGATTCATAGTGAGATTTAACGTAGGCGTGCTGAGAGCAGGGAAAATGGCACATATAAGTATATGTATTTACTGCGATACATAATACATTATAAAATACATACAAAGTTTTTATTAATGTTCCACGTTGTGATTGACTTTTGTAGAATTTTATTTTTTAGCACTGTGTACCTTGTGTAATAAGATTAATTAATTAATTATGTGTGCGAGCCTATACCCAAAATTCAAGCTTAAATTTAGTGCACACAATATTATGCCAAAAGTAATGCACACAGTCAACATTAAGTTAACTAATCGTTATGTATGAGGCATGCATGCATGCATAAGAGTATGCGCAACATAGGTTACACTTGTATCTCTTGACTGTATAGTTTATTACACTTGTCCGCCTATATTCTTATTTACACAATTTAATTAACTATAAGCCTTGACAAATCGTTACAACTACATAATATGTATTGTACAGATTCTAGTGCTAGTAAATGTCACATTCTGAGAATAGACGATTGTAAACTACATGTTCTACTTGTATAAGTCATTAGTACTGATCTTTACGTGGCCATCATCACGCCAGTACATCTTCTGTTATATAACATTAGGTTCTCTCGTGTGCTTTCTGCAGTTTCACTACAAAAGCACTACTACGACACATTCCAATTCTTGTACAGTTGAAGCTCTATTGTCTTGTCTTGTTAAGTCAAGCGGGCTACTTCTAAACGTTATTATACTTTACTAATCTCTATTATACGTAATTTAATCTCAATACCGTGTGCATACGTTGAAATAAATGCCAGAGACAAATGTAAGCTACTAAAATACTAAACTATTATGAATACTACTTATTCATGAGGATATTTAATCTCTGTGTACAAGTGCAGAAGCAGCGACTGTACTATACCCTCATACAATTCACCTACTCTACACAGTCTACACTATATACTACACACAACTACTACTTAAAAAAAAACTACCCAATCTGACGTGCAAAATTCCTACGTAAAAAATCATCTACTAATTTCTCAACTCAACTGAACCTTCGTGATGCACTGAAACAGTGAAGTGCGAAATCCGTGTCTTGACTTGACTACTATTTCAAAATCGATGATCTACTACTCACCACTATATTATTATGTGTACATCTCCTCTATTCTACTATCTAGAGTATGTGTGTGCATAAAGTAAGTGTGACTTTACAATACTAATCATTATTCATTCAAGTCTGTTTCGATTCCTTACAACAACTATTGTCTCCCTTTGTCATTGTCTATTCAAACGGGCTATTATATCCAATGTTTCCTTTATTTCCGTCTCATTATCTATTACTGTTCGTGTCTTTCTGTAGTAAATACGGTTCTAGTTGCTAAATTCACGTTCTCCAGTAACAACCGTGTATATTTGTATATATGTTTTATTTTTAAGTACGAGTCTTGTTCAGTAAATAGTTAAAATGTATAGAGAAAGAGATGTATTATCTGTATTCTTAGTGTATTCACTGTGCTCCTCCTTCTTCATTATGTACTGTGTATGTAATTCAGTTTATATGCCATTATGTATATATGGACGTTTTACGATGTGCACAACTACACAACTGTTAGATTGTATTTAGCGTGTATGTCGTGTCATGTCTATGTTCGTGTGAGTGTGTGTGTGGTGTGTGCGCACATTGTGTTTGTGTATTATACAGTGTATTCCGTGTATAGAGAGCTAAAGGGGTAGTTTGTTGGAAGACGCTATATAATAGCCAACAATATACATACAATATACAAGTAAGTAATTTATATCAAATTGGATTGGTTTTGTCTAGCTTCTCCTACAAGCATTCTGCAATCTCCGGCTATTTTTCCTTAGCACTTGGAAGAGCAAATAAATTGAACATGTATGGGATATATATATTGGTTCAGTGTGTGCGAGCACAATGGGCACTGTGTGTGGTGGAGTGTGTCTCTGTGTGTGTATACTGTTGGTAATTGCAGGATTGCTCGTAGTGTGATGTTTTGACACAATGTCATTTTGATGTCGCGGTTCAGGACAATGAGAGAATGTAATTAATGTGCAAAGTCTAAGTTGATGTACCAAAGAATTATAGGACTGTACTCTATACATATAATATATATGTACGCATAGGACACGTTGTACTCCGTCTACAACAGCCGCTAGTGTACATATATTATGATGTAACGTATCGTGTTGTGTTTTACTATTAGCAAGTATACAGACAAGATAAAATGGAAAAAATTATATCAATTATACTGCATACAAATACGGACTTAAAACCCAAAATGGAATGTGCCCTTCTTCAAAGAATAGAAACACTAATTCAACAACAAGTAAATAAATCTTTCGTCAGATCAACCGATTTTAATGTCTATTTTAATTTTATTTGCATTCTACTAAAATTTAAGTATACCGAAAAGCTATTAAAGCATTTTATAGCAGTGCCATTGTGTGTGTTCACTTGAACCGTTTTCATTCATTATTCTCATTCATAAGGACCTACTATTTACTACTACTACTACGTTTACTACAATGACTTGACTTGACTCCCATATAATACAATACTAAATTTATAGGTATTTCTCTATATACATTGTGGACTTGCTGGCAAGTCAAAAGCAATCACTGTGCAGTAAGTCAAGTAGCTGCTGTGACAACACGACATGCATCATACCAGTACCTACTACTTACTACCACCACTACAGATACTTCAAGTTCATTCAATTTGAAAACAATTCATTAAAAGCCGACGTCTTGCTGTTCCTACAGGTTTACGCACCGTCAGACAGCTTTTGGTGCCTAGGGAAATCCTATTAATACGCTTATTTTTCACAATTGACGAACTCTACGGAAAGTAACGAGGTTTTCCTTAAGAAAAGAAGCGAAGAATGAGAAAAATGTAAAACCTGATCCACTTTCGGTCATTCATCTCATTGAATTAAATACTTTCTTACTTACCACATCTGTGGTGCATATCTATAGTAAAATAAGTAGTAGAAAACGTCGGAATAGAAGCGCTGACTTTAGACAGGGACGAGCATGTGCAAGCATTTATGTAAATTAGGACAGGTAAGACATGAAGTTTAAAAGTCAGCGATCATCTGATGTTCATCTTGACGAAATTGATAAGGCAGGGCAAGGTGAAACTTCTCCGGGATGCTCACAACAGAACGGCTATTATTAAAAAGGCAAATTAAGATAAGTATACACATTACACATTGATCACGTATGCACATACATAACAATGCACTCATCATCATCCAACACATCATATCTTCCCTTTCGTTTATTTTACTTTACCAGTTTCTGCAAATAGAGAGAATTTTTTCACTACTTTTTCAAGTGGTTATATGGCATGCTATGTCATTTTTGTAAATTATTCATTTCACCTTCTGGTAGTCATTAATGAAAGGAAAAGTATAAAGTTATAATTCACTCTGTTGTAATATGTACGTAGGTCTACGTCTGCCGTAATAAAGTTGAGAGGAATGTATTGTTATTAGTCCCGAAGCTGTTGGAAGATCCACTACACAAAATGTATATGTAAGTATATAATGTGATGGTGCAGTGCTAATGTTTCTTGAAAACTTGTCGGTAGGCATAAGATGCTATAATTTTATATTCACATACTCAACAACACAAAGTGAGCACTTGACGTGCAGCCAGCCCTGTAGTACTCGTATTTACTCTCAGTTACTGCTCTCCTTCGATATTACATTAGGTTGGCAAAAGTTTAAGACTCAAACTATGAAACTGGTAACCTGACTTGTAAACTTAAACTTAAAAGTTTCATTCTGCAACAGTCCGTCTCTGACTGCCTGTGCTTTTCTTTTCCTCCTTTCTGGCTGAAATGCAGCGCGTCTACTACATTTATGCACACGCAGCCACATACAACAGCAAAATCCAACGAGCAGAAAGGTATTCTTTTTCCATGATGCAGATACCTAGATGTATAAAGTAAGTAGGTACACGAATAAGGAATTGCTATAGGAAGGTGCTGTCAGTATAGTTAGTTTGAAGCAATCTTCCCTTTCGCTTCTAGTACTTAATTTACTGTAGACTGCTTAACTAACTGAAATAAACTGCAAAGACGGACAGCCAACAAACCAGCAGCTCAAGTCAAGCCATTGCTATCAACATTTTACATACAGAGAGTCTAGTGGCTAGGATTGTCATGAAGATTATTAAGTAGCTGCTAGAAGTGATCCTTGGTAAAGAGTGATTCGTGTATAGACTGTCTTATAAGAAAATTTAAGTTTTTATTTAAAGTAAACTTCATGTAGTTTTTTGAAAATTATTCTGTTAACTTACACAAGTGCAGTTTCTGCAGTCCTTCTGGAAACATGACACGTTTCTGTGTTAAAAGTACTTTAAGTCTTTTAGGATTATTTGCTCTCGTTTCTGCAAGAAATATACCCAGAAATGGCCAATCTGTTTTTCAAAAAGGTAAAGTAAACTGTTTCTCTAGCAAAATACAAATTCCTTACAAATATTTACAATAGTTACTCATTTCTTGTGGTAATTATAATGTAATCTACTTACAATGGAGTCTTTCCTATCGGCAACCTCTCACGCATTGAATCTTATCCAAATTTCTTATCAACTCCCACATTATTACTATCAACGTATCAACGTAGGATTATTTTCAGAAACAAGAATTTCAGTAAAGCTAGCTCTAGGAAAAGGAAACGATTTGGCAACCAACACGTTCCCTTTCGTCAGAATTTGGGGTAACGACGGCAAAAAACGTGGAATTCACTTCTAACCACAAATTCATTGTAAAAAGTAGAAACCTATAAGATATTGCATAGTTACATAAAAGGGCAATGCAATAATTATGATAGATCAATTAATCATCCGTGTAGTTCGTGTGCAACGTGCTCAGCACAGTATCTGTTTCTAGTTCGAATGCATTAGCTTCATGCGGCTCTAGGGAAGAATAAAGAGAAGAGACAGCAAAAGAGGTGAGACTTTTCAAGAAAAATGATTCACTCGCTCAAGTCTCAACAAGAACCAATGAATATCCAGTCAAGGAAGGCTGGACTGGTACACATTTACCAGTAAAATAGATTAAATAGAAGAGATAATTATGAACCGATATTTCTCATCTGTTCCCTGTAAGCAACACCTTTAGGTATTATACTGTAGTAGCAACATTACCCCCAGCCGAGCCGTAATACTCATCTGCTGTGTGTGTGCAGGTTTTAGAAGGCAGGACACTCTCGGACGGAGAGCATACAGTGTGAGACGTGTTTAGACTGAACTGGATCTTGAGAACCAGGGTGTGCCGGAGTGGGTTTTTGGGTTTGGGTTTTTCATGGGTTTTTGACAAAAACCCGACCCATAAAAAGGAAAAACCCGACCCATTGGGTTTTTGGGTTTTTGCTGAAACCAAAAACCGTTAATTTATGAATATTGTTCGTGGAAATTATTTGATTTTGAGTTTAGATCTTAATTATATCTTATTACATCTATTTTACATGTTATCCGAGTCGGCTAAGTCTATTGTCAATCGATACAATTCGTATGCCTAAATATACCCTATGCTTTAATGCATGTGTCAAAAACCCAAAAATCAAAAACCCAATAACCCAAAAACCCATGAAAAACCCGTGGGTCGGGGTTTTTGGTTGAAAAACCCTG
>JABASC010000858.1:0-30562 GCA_019776185.1 Plutomurus gul | reverse complement strand
GCATATATTTTGTTAACAAAGCGATAATATATTTTTGTTGAAATATTTGTGGTAGTACACGCGTACGATAGTTTACATGGTTACTCATGGCACGAGAATTTAGACTTTTTGAACTGCAAAGTATGGAAATTATTCTTTCTGGTTACAAAATACATGTACATTGATTTGATTAATACTTATACGGTATACGTAAATTCGCTAAGGTTATTTGTAGAAATAGTTTGCATTCACATTTAGAATGTTAAATGATAATTCCACTACTTTTTATGTCATTCTATTGACTTTCTTGAAATGGATCACTGTCATGATTGTGGGCGAGGTTTTCTGGTGCTTCATAATAAATATCATCTTCCACATCCAAAATTATTTCATAATTCCCATAAATAGCGTCAGGGTCGCTGTCCTCATCTTTCTGATCCTCATCGTCGTCGTCACTTCCGACAATCAAGCTAACGGCATTCGAAAAGATGTTCACCGCTCCCTCGAAACCCTCCTGGAAAGTTTCCACGATATCTTCAAGACCTTCCCTCAGCAACGAGGCTTCGATATAGGGTTGGTATTGATCATTCTGATCTCCCGCAGCCGCATTCAGAAATTCCTTGTCAGGGGTATTGGTTTTTGGGGAACTGCTCATTGTATGTAAAGAGGGTCCCACTTGACAACTTGTTTCAATTTGAGGATCACATGTTGTGTTGCCTACTTGAGATGCAGATTTGATTTTTTCTTCACCATTTTCACCCATGATATCATTCAAGCTTAACATTTTCGATTTCCAATATAATAGGTCCGAAAATATTGGCTTGTTGACACTCTCGTTGGGATCGAACTCTGTTATCGTTATCACCGTGTCTGCAAGAAAATTCTCTTCCGTTTCTTCTGTTGGTGCAGCAGACTCGCCCAATATTTCTTTGTCAATTTCTGTCCCAACCAATTTCGCATCAAACTCGCCTTCGATTTCAGAATCCAGTTCAGTAAATTTTTTACTAATTTGGTTTTCAGGGATGCTACTCCTTGACTTTAAATTTTTATTAATGTCCTTTGAAGATGTGAGCAGTATATTAGCATTAATTTCCCCTTCAACAAGATCTCCTTCGTTTTTCATTGAAGAAGTGCACTCATATCCCAGATCATTTTCCCCGGTAGTTAGATTTTCTGCTTTGGAATTATTTACGGTTTTTCTTGGTAGGTTCTTGCAGGCAGTAATTAACTCCTTCAGAATTAAAGAATATGTTTGATCGTCAAAACCTATACCGGATAATATTTGCTGGACGGATGATCTAGTAGTGTCAACATCCTTTTCATCTCCCATTTCCAGTCCTTCTGCAACGGATACTTCCGCTCCTGAAGCAAACCCACCCGATTTTTCTTTGTTAATTTCTACAATTTCAGTCTCATCAGATCGGAATACAGGATGCAGCACAGTAAATGATTTATTATTATTGTTTTTAGGGCTGCCTTTTCCTGCCTGCATTAAGTTATTAACATCCCCTGTTAGTATATTGACATTACGTTCGTCTTCAACAGAATTTGCTTGCCCCTTCAATGATTTACTAGTGCCCTCATCATTTACTAAATGTGCTGTGGTGCTGTTTTCACTTTTTCTTGGGAGCCTCTTACAGGCAGCAGTTATCTCTTTCAGAATGAAAGAATACGTTTGATTGTCAGAACATATATTGGCATTAATATCCTCTTCATCGTGATTTTCCCCATCCATTTCCTGACTTTTATTAGTCTGCGTGCAGGTGGAAGTCGTCAGCTGCAACAAAGATTTTCCTGTTTGGCATGCTTGAGGTGTTGCAGAAATAAGTGTAGGTGTCCTGGATGATTCCAGGATATAATCATGCTCGCTTATACTATACAAGGTTTTCTTATTTTTTGGCTTCGAACTTTTCTTTGGTGAAACTGAATTCGAAATAGTGCCATCGTAAGACTCGCAAGGCATGATTGAATCTGACTTTCCTCTAATTGTATTGGATGTGCTAGATTCTTTCAATCTGTCTCCATCCTCATCATCAGACCCGCGGGAGGTTCTCGTAGAAGCCAACACTTCAACGTTCATCAGTGTAACACCTTTTTAGGTAACTATATGTTAAAAATACACAAATATTATGAGGTTCGTTTACAAGAAAGAATCATTTTTATCAATATTGAAAAAAATTAATTTGGTTAGCACTTGTGAAAATAGAAAATTGGTGTTTTACATTGTATTAGCTAATAAGTTCTTCCGTACTGTACAGACACGTCAAATGGAACAATTTAATTTACCATGGCCTTCCACAAAAATAAAAGTATTTGATATTTTTGTCAGTTTGATATACATGTAGACGGTGGTGTGACCGACTGTGCTGTAACCATGCAACACTAAATGTTCGTCGAAATCTCGAAATAGAAAGGTGGGTGAACGTTTTAATTTTGGACTTTCTGTAATATTTGACATGATTTGCTGACTAGAAATTTTGTTTACAACAACCCAACAAACCGACTTCCAACTTTAATTAATTGCATTAAACATTTTTAATTATAATTAAAATGCATACATATACACACATCTAATTTGCTTTTATGTACAATTTTGTTGTATCCGGCTTTGTAACGTTGTAAATGAAAAATACACTTTTTATTTATGGGACGGCACAGCAAAAGATATCACTTAGAGCTGGGAAAGGCAGGCACCAAAAACCTGAAAATAGCAGGCATTCAAGCTCTTAAAAATGCTAAAATAGGCACTTAAATAGGTACTTATAAATTCGGTTTCAAGGTATTAGAAGGTAATTTTAGACTGCAAATTATAAGCAAACAATGTTTTATTTTATTTATTAATCCTATTTGTGGGTTAAGAATACCAGAAACATGAAATACAAAGTTGAAGGAAACTTAATTGGAAAATAGGTTTTAGGGGAACAAATTAATTATCTTTTAATTCCAAATTAGACACAATTGTCCAGTCCAGTTTCTCAATGCTAAAGCTTCGTTCAACATCCGACTTGACGGAGCATATTTGAATGCAGCTTCCTGAGATGGGGCTAAATTTGTTTCAACGTTTTCATCATCCTTCCAAAACTTATCATATTTAGACTACATAAATTTAGAGATATCAAAATAAGTAGTAAAACTGTAAAATAAGCATAAATATGTACTAAAATTGTAAAATAGGCATTAATAATAAATTCCTATGCACAGGCGCTAAAAGCTCAAAATAAGGAGAAATAGGCACTGTAGGACTGAAAAGTTAAGCTCCCAATGGTATGAAACGCCTAAATACGGAGTGTTTTACTTCTACGAAGAAGCGTATAGAATAGGCTTTTGCCTGCCTTTCCTAGCTCTAGATATCACACGTTGAATATTATGAGTACATCCGATATAATCACGGGCTCCAAATATAAGTACATGTTCAGTCGAAATATTAAGTTACCTGTAGAGTCTCACATAAATTTTGACATGATTTGTGCTTGCATGAGCTTACAGTGTATTGTTAATATTTATTGCTTTATCTCCCACATTTCTTATCATTATACCGTTGCATATGAATCACAAAGAATGTGTAGTCTGCATTTAACAAATGATACAGTTTGCAGTCGAAAGACTATGTTACAGAGAAACGTTTGTAGGATATTGATTGCGAACGTTTATCTTTATCGTTGTTATTTCTTACATAGTATTTACTTTGTTGGTGAGGCAGTACGTGGTACACACAAACGAATAAGTGTAAACAGAGCTTTACATGTTGTCTTCTACACAGAACAGACACCCTAATCGTAAATACAGGGTTTATTCTTAATAAACTACTACTGTACACTTCAGCATATGAATTATTGGAATCTGGTTGTAGTAAAGTAACTGACACACAAGTCAGGTTAGAATACTGTTTTAGTCTTCGTCAATATTGTCAACCTTAAGGCGAAGCTGTTTATACATATATCTGTCTGCATGTTATATATTGTGCATGGTCGCTCCTAATCTCAATTTCAACAGCGACGATATCCCATCTGATTTACTTCTCCAGTGCAAACCACGAACTCAAAAAATGGTGTTTCAGCTTGTTTTCTACTGACAAGTTGCAGTATTAAAATAACCGTCCTAAATTTAAAAAAATTCTCTGCGTGTCCATCCTTCAGAAAATTGAAATGGTGTAGTAAGTTAATAAATGTTTCAAAACGAATCAAATTAATATGTGATCTTATGAAATTGCTGTAAGATTTCATACTACTTACAGCGTTAAAAATAAAACTGTCATCTGTGTGGCAGAAATGAAACATGGATTTTGAAACTGATCCTGACTTTTCTGAGGTAATTTTCTAATTTGCAATAAGTACATAGTTTCAAAATTTTCTTTCATTAAATCTAAAAAAGTAGTAGTTTGGGTCCCTCAAAACCCCTCAACAAAAAAGTGGTTGAGTCCGGGAAGCGAAGTAAACTCCAAATCATTGTTCCCTTTGCTAGAGCCTGGGGGAAGACCGGGAAGATGTCCTGCTTTTTCCTAACCTAGTGACGCCATTGATTCAAACCCATATTAACACATATCGTTAAATTATTGCATTTAATATACATATTTTTTATGAAAATATTAATCTGGCATATTGATTTATTCAGGTGTGTTTAGTTGGCCAAGATTTGACTGAATTCAGTGCCAAAAAGTTGGGTCCGTATATTCGTCGAATCGATCTCTCGTTCAATGCGTTGGGGAGAGTCCGAGGATTCGAAATATGTTCTGAATCTTTAGAAGAGCTTATCTTGGATAATAATCAATTGAAGCGCCTGGAATTACGAGCAGATTTTCCCCTTCTGCACACACTGTCTTTAAATAAAAATCAGGTAAGTCTATATTTATATGAAATAGTATCTACTATGTATAAAAACATTAATCAAAAGTGCGCATTTTGAGTAAAGAAATAAGCTATATTTCATTGGGTTGCTTGTAACGGTTTTTATGTATGTACCAATATATTCTGCCGCAGCAATAAATTTTCTTTTTTGTTACTTAGATATCCGATGTAGATTCCCTGATCAAAACCATTAAAGAGCATGCCAAATGTCTTCGCTATCTTAGTTTTCTGGGGAATCCAGGCTGCCCAGACCAGCTTACGGACGATTTCGTAAATGAATCTGACTACCAAGTCTACCGATACCATGTGCTTCACCATTTGAGCCGATTACGGTTTTTGGATTTTCGTCAAGTAACTCAAAAGGAGCTCAATGAATCCAAGAAGGAAATTTATGAAAGTGTCCGCGTACTTCCTCTGTATACACCACTACGTCTAAGTGACAGTCCGGTTGTGAAACCCGGAAGTGCACAAAGCCCATCATCTTCCATTCGTAAAGGGAAAAATGCTCAGGGAAAACAACGGTTAAAGTATCTAGGGAAGAACTCTGAAGGAAATCGGTTTATAAAGGATTCGGACTTATAAATGTGACTTGATGGTTATACTTTCGAATTTACTAAATGTTCTTAATCATAATATTATACATAATAACAGTCCAAATATTTACTTTTCATTCAGTGACTCATCCAGCTCACCTCACTTTTACGTATTATTAGTGAGAGTGGAATTAATTATAGTCAGATACTTGCAATTTACACACATCTATGCTATGAGTATGTAATACGTGTGTACTAAAATCTGATATTTTACGAAAAAATACAATTTCTTTTAATACGTGCATGACCACTTTAAAATTAAGCTACATAATTTAATTTATAATTTATATTATTAGTTTTTAGCCATCAAAAGTTAATTGAAAGTGTAATTTGATGTCTTAACTGCGTAGGTCATATTAATTTAGTGTAACCATTAAATCATTTTTCCTCTTTCCCGTAATTTCCAGCATCACAAATCATTTTACGATAAATAGTTCCTGTAAAGCACAAAGGAAATCTGAAATGGCCATATATATTATAACAATAAAACAAAAATATTTGTAATAACACCTTTTCGTGTTTTGCGGACAATGTCGATAACTTTTAAAATAAAGTCGCATTTCAATAATTTTTGAAAAAGAGGTTCATTATGCAACGCTATGTTTTCATACACATATAAACGGGCCAAACGAAAAGTCAAAGGTAAGGTACAAAGAGACAACAGGAGGAAGAACGTTTGTGTGCTCCATCTATAATTGTATCTCTCAATGTGTCATCGAAATGAACGTGGAAGTGTACGAATAATTTTTTGAGTGCTATTCTTTAGGGGAACTCGCTGCATGCTGCCGCTTCCATCATCGTGGTGTTATCGTGGATGAAGTCTGCATTCATTGTTCCGCATTAAATTTAGGAAAACGTAATTTAGAATTCCGTAAATATGTCTAAAAGAGGTAAGTAATTCGTTTTAAGTTTATAGCATATGTAATTTACATGAATACGTGTGAAAGTTCAAACTAATCATATTTTGTATTTACTTTTCTTAAGGTCGTGGAGGAACAGCGGGAGCCAAATTCCGCATTTCTCTTGGTCTCCCTGTCGGTGCCGTAATTAACTGTGCTGATAATACGGGTTAGTAATTCTTATGACAAATGATAGCTATAAATGTACACAGTTATTAGTTATTGATGTATTGTTCTTGTTAAATGTCAATATCGGTATTGTCGTTTGCCTTGTCGACACTTGTATTTAGAAATTCGAACTACAATACATTTGACTTTTAACCACTGAGACGAAAGTGAATGATGAACCATAAACTGCCGAATGAACTTATTGACGAAATCTAGTTCTGACCATCTGACATGCTTTGCCTTAGCTTTTTATGTTGTTATTGCATATATTGTTATAGTATAATATGTGACATGGATTTAAACATTGGGGATTAAACTTTTTTCCAGGGGCGAAAAATCTCTTCGTTATAGCTGTGCAGGGTGTTCGTGGTAGACTTAATCGATTACCAGCAGCTGCCGCAGGAGACATGATTGTAGCAACGGTTAAAAAAGGAAAGCCCGAGTTGCGGAAAAAGGTAATGCCCGCTGTTGTCATACGTCAACGTAAGCCTTTCCGCAGGAAGGATGGAGTTTTCATTTACTTTGAAGACAACGCCGGAGTTATCGTCAACAATAAGGTAAATTGTTTCAATCGATGCTTTTAATTGATTTTAGCGGACAGTGATTTAATCGTTTCGTATTGTATATTTTAGGGAGAAATGAAGGGATCAGCCATCACCGGTCCTGTTGCGAAAGAATGTGCAGATCTTTGGCCTAGGATTGCATCCAACGCCAGTTCCATTGCCTAAATCAACCTAGGCGGTCATAAACTTTTATTTGTGACTTTAAAATGCATATTATATCTTCTTTCTTAATGTTGAAGAATTTCGGTAATGAAAATAAAAATATAAAAGCGGAAAAACGCTGCCAATATTTATTGTTTTGGGGGAAATAATTGGAACCAGTAGTACATTTCATTATTTCGACGGAACAATAAATTTCATGTGGAGCCACCCAGTCCCACCGACAATATTTTTTGTTGTTGCTTTCGGTATGCTTAAGCTTACACTTTTTTGAAGGGGGAAAATCCTAAATGACAACTGTTACATTTTACATGTAATTGCCAAAAGACACAGTACTACATAATCATTGAATGTAAACACTTTCATGTGAATATATTTAAATGCAGGTGACAGGTTTTGTGACTTTTGATATGTTAGCAGTGGATAATGGATGTACGAGATATCATATAATTTAACTTCAGCAGTTACGAAAAAATCAGGAAATGTTGAGTCATCGTTAAAAGAGTGTTTAGTGCAATGTCTGTACGGCGCTTCATGTGAAAGAAAATTGCTTAGATTTTCATTTACGATTCCTAAAGCATATTTTGTATCTGAGTACAAACTCCGATCCAACTGAGACCCATGAACAATGCAAACCTAGCATTTTAGGTCTTGAAAAAGAGTTTGCAATTAAAGATCTATTCAAGAACATTTGATTACAGATATGATCTTTACCTAGTTTGTCAATTATAGCAGTAATAATTTTCTAGATGTCCATAAGAAAGTAAATCTACGAAAATGTGTCTTCCATTTATGTGCAATTTAGCATTTTTGCTACAAAGATGCGTTTATTGAATAAAAAGTGTGTAGTGAGCAAAAAAGGCTTCTAGTACTATGTGTAGAAGTATAGTATACCTTCTTAAAAGGATCAAATCACTAAAATAATTTTGTGTCTGTCTAAGAAAATACTACACACTTTGATCTGCAAGTCAGCAACCTTCTCACCTCATGTTCATGTATTATTACTACTACATCGACTACATACAAGAAGGGGAAAAATAGAGCAGATCCTTCTGTGAGTGTTCTTCTGCTGTCGCTTTATAAAACTACAGTACCGCTTGCACAGGAAGGCAGTATCTTTATAACATTTAAGATGGTTCAATCTTCTCAATTCGTCTCACTTTGTTTTGCAGTAGTAATTCCTCTATATAATTGTACACGGTCAAACTTATGTTAAGCTATATCAGATTTATTTAATTAGGAAAGCTCGGAGCTATATGCAGAGCTTATCATAACCGTGCCATTAATTCCTCCCAAAAGCAAATTCTAAACATTGTTCTAGAACCACATACATAAAAATTATGATATTTGTGTTTCCTATTTATAAGAATATTAGGGAATTCGATTTATTACATTGTAGCAAAGAGTCTAAAGAGTTTGAGTAGTTTGATTGTAGACGCATCATTCCGCATCAGTCGACGCTGCAGGGCTTATTATTAGTATAGACAGGTTATCATCGCCATTCTCTGTTACAACAACATCTTTTAGACAGTTCAGTGAGTGAAGGCATAAGGTGTAAAGGGAAAAACAGTAGTGTACATAATGTGTAATTAATAACAGACTTATGTACCAACTACCTAAGTGATTACAGCGCACATCAAAGAAAAACATTTTAAGGAGGACGCTCAGTTCAGAATGCAACTCCTATATACTTAATACTCATGTATTTAATAAGCAGAGCATTTTACTTCTATTCTACGAACACAATATAATACAATGTAGCACAATACAATACAACTCATTCCTTTCCTACACTCTATGATTATTATCGCTTTCGAGAATCTTTTTCGTAACAGTGCTTAATCTTTAGTGTAGTTTTATCAAAGTTTACGTTCAAAAAATGCACTGATGCAAGTAGAGAGAGAGAGACATGCAGTGAGTAGCGCACTTTATTTAATGCTAGAATTTTTATTTAAATGTAGATCAGTGTGTACAGTGTGCTCAAGACAGAAGGTATACTCCACACGCAGACATAATGGTGTTTCTCTTAGATCCACCACAGTTTTGTTCACACACTGCAGTCGCAGTCAGTGAGTAGTTTCATCTTTTTTGTCTTACTGTTGCTAGTTACATTCATAATCATGAAATAGTTCTCTCTATCACAATTACAACTAAAAGGGGGGCAATAATACAAATTGTTGTCTTTCTATTTATTGCTCTAGCGTGTTTCCCTTAACATGCAATGCAGAGAAAGTTCATTTTAATTATCTGGTAGAGCTGCTGTTAGTACAACAACCAAGTACATGGTCTACATCTAAAGATATAGTCTATCTTTATGCGATTGCTATAATTCTATAGATAGATTTTCAATTTTCTTCTAATGAAAATAAAATTTTCATATAGCGCATTCCTCAACTCGATCTCTTGGGTGACGCACCCAACAAAATGAAAGTCTCTGTAGAGTTCTTGTCTAGCATCAGTTTGGCAGTATTACTGTGTTTCTTGTGGCCATATTCATTAGGAGCCTACGTTCCTTTAAATTATAAACCTTATTTTACAAATTACGAAATTGAGTATACGAAGTTACCCACATCCGTCAGACAAACGTACATAGCGTTGCCCCCTAGGCATATTGTGCAAAAGTTGAAAAATGGAAAAACACTATCACCACTTCAAATTCGCGGACTACCTTATTATGGTAAGCATCTTATTTATTAATGCGAATGTTTAATTCATAAGATTAATTCATATGTACCTATATGTATACATATTGGCAGTTGGCAGTTGTAAGTATATACCTACTTACTTCATATTAAATGCACTACAGTAGCTAAAAATAAAAATCAGATTGTACTTGTTCATTCGAAAAACTACAGAAACTATGTTGAGATCGTATGAATTAGAATTAGGAATTTACATTTTGAATAATATTAAATAATTAAAAAAGCATATGGCAGAAGTTGGTTTTGCTAGTTTGGATCTGACAATGGACATAAAACATTGACAATTTGTTATCTCATAGCGTACCGCTCCTATTGGCATCCACATCTTCACCGGAAGTTGTATCCAAAGAATTCAGTGTCTCAATTGAAAGAGAGCAAGTTGAAGAAGAGGCAAGATGAGAACGGAAGCCAAGTAACAACGCTGAGAGATTCAACAACAACGGCCAAACCCATCACTAGTACAAACGAGCTTGCCATCGCCTTTGTCAAGCCGGGCAAGAAGCGCATCTTGGAATTCAAAAAGAAAATCGAAGAGCTACAAAATGTAACGAGTAAAAGTCGTGCCTCCAAAGCCCAAATTTACGCAGATCAAATGGAGGAATTTTCCGCCAAGCCCACCATGATAACTTTGGGCTACAGAATGTGGAATTGGTGGAAGGGTTACAATGAAGCTCCAGCTCCCTTCTACAGTGACCCCCGCACATTCAACCATCCCTTCGGGAACAAAAACAAAATGCTGAAAATTCCGCCCACCGCTTTCATGACTCATCATTTCAAACAAGATATACCCCTGCCCCCAAAACGAAATAAAAAATCGAAAAAGTCAAAACCGTGGATGGAAGCGGACAATTCTCCTCCAGAAGATATTCAGAGCAGTGACGAGGATGATGACGTTAGCAGAGAGAGCAGTCGTGCAAAGTGTAAAAGGGGCAGTAGCATGCTGTACTGCAATGGAGATGCTCTGGAGGCATTTATGGACGCACTGGACGCTCACATTAGAAAAAAACCAAAACGCCATCGCAGTCGCAATAAACATCGCTACAGGGATGAATACGAAAACGAACGCTACAACGGTGGAGTTGAAGTGAGCAAAGAAACTTTTGAGAAGGCAACAAAGGGCTACGACATCGATGCATTTGATTCTAACGACAAAAGTAATTCGAAATACGACCACAATTATCCCACTTATGAAGGCTATGAAGACATTGGCAGACAATTAAAGAGCAGTTTGTACGATGATGACCGCAGCAGTAGGAATGTGGACTCTGACTGGCGCTCCGGAAGAGACAGAGACAAGGAAGTTCTTGTGGTGCTGACTAAAAAAGATATCCTGGATTCGGGCAGGAAATCTGACCGACAAAGTGTCAGGTACGGACCGAAAATTGTCTATGACACACCAAGCTTAATTTCTGGAAATCATAAACAATTTGGAAACAATCCCGAGGAATGGGAGGACACTTCTTTGTACGACGATGGGGGCAGCGGGGAGAATTACAAGTACAGGAGTCCACATAAAAAAGAGAAGTATCGGTCGTATGACTATGACTTTGATCGAAAGCCGAGGAAGAGTAGCAGGACTGAGAGAAGTAAGGGACTGAAGAGATACCGGGAGAGAAGATACGACGAACTGATGGACAAACTGATGGCCGCAGTTGAGGGAAGAATACTTGACATGGATCCACATTACGACAGCAAGAAAGCTTACGGTGCACCGAAAACGGAGGCAGATTATGAACCTGCTCCTTTTTGGCCCGTTTCGAGAGATTTCACGAGTGAGGAACGACTTAAGTATGCCCGCATGAAATTTGCAAAGACCATGGAAAAAGGCCCGGAAACTGGCTGGTACAATAAGCCGTGAGAACATAATATATAGAGAATTTGCATTTTCTTCGTCATGTGTATATTCATGTTTCTGTATTTCACTTATTATTACTTAATAGCTATACACCTGTAATTATGTATGTCAATTAAATACAGTTTTACTGTAGTACTGTTAAAACGAGCCAACTATCTTCTGTGCATCCATATCTGATAAACTGTAAAACTTTATCTCTACCAATTTGCACTCTCTGTTCTGTATTTACCGTATACTGTTTGTTAACAGTCGACATGCGTTATTATTATTAGGTACTCACATGCATGTGTATGTATTTATGTGTTGGGCATTGGAAGGAGTTGATCTGGAGAAACTTGTTTAAAAACATTGATCATTCTAATAGAAGACAAATCAACGTTGCCCTTTTCGTTGTGTTCAAAAAGGGAAATATAGTATGATTGGCAAAATCATATTGATTTTAAATGTCATATTATTCAGGCAAACTCGTTTGACCACATTAGCATAAATGAAGGTACAGATGATCGATATCAATTAAAATGCTTATAAAGGTTTGCTTTTTTGTTGCACATCATTTACAGTTGATTACTGAACTGACTAGTATAGATTTCATTTTATCGCTCGTAAGTTAGTCGAGAGGAAGTTTCCATGTGGTGGGAAAGATTGAAGAGCAAAAGTAAATTGCAATGTGCACGCATGATTATTGAGCTGATGCAAAAATTAGAACTGGATTTTTAATATTGGATAAGCAAAGCTGAGTGGTGGTAGTGGGATTACATGAAAGAGAAACTGCAAATGCATAACACAACAAGGGACCACGATAATGTTTTGGATTTTTTTAGAGACTGACTTGGAGTAGGTACGTGCAAATGGATAATCGAGAGCCCGAATCAACATTTTAAGCAATGAAAGTGGACAAGTTCATGTGGAGATCACGTTAACGCGTCGTCTATTAGGTCGACAGCTGTATAGATAGGTATCTCTTTGTGTGTGTGTGTTTGTGTGTAATTATTAACTAGACTAGCCGTCAAAGTTACTAGTGAGTGTACTATAGAGTCTCCACTCTTTTAGATTATTATAAGGTCATTTGTCAAGCGATAAAATGTTGTGTTTGTGGTGTACCTGCATCGTGAAATTCCAATGCACTTTCATATGCACTTGCACACATGAAACAGCGTTATTTGCGTTGTTTTTTTTTCTTTTTTCTTTTTGCATGTTATAAATGCAGACACAACCGTATGCATTAATTTAGATTTTTGAAGAGAAATTTCAAAACTAGGCAATTGTTTTAAAAAATATAATTTTCATTTGCACGATTTTTCTTTACAAATAACCACATGAATGAAATTTACGTCTAATTATAGTCTGCACTCTGCATGCAACAAATTTTGGCCTTCGCTAATAAAAAATAAATTGGGAGAAATTCTTGAGACAAACTCAGAGTCCCTCGTATGAAAAAATGAACAATACGAATGTCTCGTTACTTTGTTACATACATAGTATGTATAAAACTTATAATGTTATAAGCTTTAAGTGTGTGGTTTTTGGCTACAGCCAACATGCAACAGCAATTGCTTTGAGATTGTGTGACAGGGATGTTACGGTTTTGCTTAAAGGACACCGCATGTTGTCAAATGGCGATTATTTGCCTTACAATTATGTTTGTATGCTTATTTGTGGTATGCGACATGAATGTTCCTTTTCGTGTTTCTATTAAATGATATACGTAGTTACTTGTAGTTCCTTTTGTACACATTATATATCGGTTGAATTCGGTCAACTATTTTTTTAGCCCTTCGTTAGATCTATATTTGTACGAGGAGCCAATAATTTCAACTAGTAGAGATGTATTGCTGTCTTTTATTCAGAAGAAATATTGGCAATGCTAGTGTACAACTAACAATAACATACATATATTACAGATAATTCAGGTGTAAAAAAGCATCAATAAAGATTTGAAATGAAACTGGGTTCAATAATTGAACAAACGAGCAAAATGGTAATGTTTTTCATGTCTTCTTACCAAAAATTAATATGGTGAACATTTTCGTTCCGTGCTACGAGGTACTTGGATGGATAATACTACATAATATGTTAGACCTCTATGACTAACATGGAGACATTTTCAAGTGCCAATCCGATTTCGGAATTTCAACTATGCAGACGTGTAGAGGGTCCCACACTTCGTCCCCAAAATTCGTTGTTCATGAGAAAAATAGTATGAAATTTTTCGAAAATTAAAAACGGGAATTTCTTATAGGAAATAACATTCAAAATTTGCGACGCAGAAGACATTGGAGAAAAATGTATGTTTAAAGCACAAAAGTCCTTCCGGTTTTGCAGAATTGTACAGCAAAAAGAAACTAATCTTCATAAGATTGCATTCTCACGAAATTAGCACAGGTGGCGCACATTTTGCATTTTATCTCCTACGAGAAACTAATTTTTTTAATTTTCGAAATTGTTATTTTTCAACGAATTTTGGGGGGAACACCGTTGTGGCTGAACTATAGTGTGAGGACCCACTACACGCCTATATAGTTAAAATCTTGAAATTCCGAATCGGGTGGGCACTGAAAAATGCTCCATATAAGGATTAAAGGATATCTTTAATATCATTGAATTGGTCCTACAACGACCACATGTTCCTTTGTAGTAGAAACTTTTGGGAACGGTAATTTTGTCAATGAAAATTATTTTTCGTTTTCCAACCCATTACTAGTGCATTAGCCCATACAAAGCATTGATAAACCCGTTTCTAAATTATTTTCAATTTCTAGAAGCATTGTAATTCTACAATTTGTATTCCCACTAGATTTTTGTGTCGACCTATTGACTTGTCGATTTACCACTCCAAACTAGAAATTGCATAGGAAAACTTGAATTGAAATAACGGTTTTGTTTGTGCATCAATATTTTGAATTTGCAGCAATGCATGCATATTTAAACTCGTAAGTATAGTAAACATAAGCTTTGCTGTTATGTTATCACTAGACAACTTCTACTAATTGTCCACGTCCTGGCTCTAGCAATAATAAGAAAACTAGACTAGCTCGTTTATTCGTGCACTCCATCATACCAATGTGCTTATGCCTATGACAAGGTTGTAAACATATTAAACGTTATTTTTCAACACAATTCCACACAGTCAACACTCAAGTGAAGATTACCTATTGTGCATTTTGCATCGCAATTGAATAGAAAAAAACTTCCTCGCCCTAACCCAACAAAGCAAACAGTGAGTAAATCATAACACAAAGAAGATAATGTATGGTGTATCCACTTTATTAGTGTTAGCTACATTGTTCAAGTGCAGTGGTTAGTAGTGGTTGTGTACGTGGTGGATTCGAGATTGTTTGGGAATCTGTGCACGCTTATCGGAAATGCAAATCTTGATGCTAAATTGTCATAAAGAGCAGTAGGTATCCTAATCCAATTGAAGCAGATGAAGGCATAAGCCTGTTATTGCTGCACTTTTATCGCCGTTAGTCGCCTCGCTTCACTCTCACTCTTTTCCGATAGAAAGTTGTCTTCTATTTTCTTTTCGCTCCTCTCTACATTACCACCACCATCATCATGTCATACGTATTGTCCTTAGGAAACGTTCCCAACAACCACTAACTCCTACTGCCAGCTACTATCACCCTTCTAGTATTTCGTGTACTACTGTGGGATTATCAATAATAATATTTTATTCGCCTATACCACAACTGATATACATACAGTAATATGCAGGCAACCACACTTTTCATTCCAAATAACATGTACATGCATTGTTCTACAGTATTTATTAGTTGTTCGTCTGTAGTTATACTACGCAGACACAAAACAGCAAACACACAAATCACAGAGAGTGAGATCAATTTCAACTTCTTGTAACATTAGTCAACAAGTCTTTTACTGAGTAAATGTAAATATTTCATTCCTGTCTAGAGACTCTTGTAAGCAATCACTTGGAAATAGTAACAGTGACAGTCCACCAAGTACACACAGGGTTAATTAAGCATTTCGCTTACTTAATGTGCGAGAGCGTCACTTGACAAAGTAGTCAAAGTTCCACTGCCGTGCAGAGTGCACGCGATTAAACCAGCAAATAATTCTCTTACACGCATGTTCAATTGTTTAGTTTTTGCCACTAAAGGGAGGGCAAAGACAATTTTTGAATAAGATTTGTGTGACTGTGTGGAAATATGAGTAGAAATATTACGATTTTGTGCGTTTTGTGGGTGGTTGTTGTTGGGAGCTTGCAATTCTCGGACGCGTGGTTTCTGCGGAAAGCCACCAACCGGAGGTACAGCGGACCACGAATCGGTGAGCACAATTTGTACCTGAAAAAAATACTAAATAATGTTTGCGTTGCCAATTAGAAGATACATACGCTTAGAAGAGAGAGAGAGAGGCAGAGTCGTACGTTTTGGCCACTTTTTCTTGCATTTGTACCACACTCTGCAGGGCAGCCAATTGTCAAAACTAAAAACCATGAGCAAATTGACTAATTGCACTTTTGACCATTGGTGGTCAAAAAATCTTATTATTATTCGCTAATTTAAACGCACACAATTACGACGCAATTCAATATCAAAACGGAAAATCGAGGTTTCGAAAGTTGGGTCCACCGGTTAGGACGGTCGAAAATTGTCCCGCTTTTTTACCTGGATGGATAATTACTAATACTGGATCGTTACTTTTATTTATTTTTTATATCCTTTTGTCATCTTGTCCCATTGTTAGATAGAATTGAATTACAGGAATTTCTTCCGCATAAAAGAACCTGGAGGAAAATATATTTTCGGGTAATTCAGTTACTGCTGCACAATATCTATATTCTATACTATACCTACTCTAACCATAATGTACAATGTATTGAAAATTGTTGTTGAAAAATGCTATATAAAATTGATGACTAGCTGTTAGTTCTGTCATGTGAACAATACATTATTTGTAATCCTTTTTAATTTGACTTCAGTTGTAGGAGATTCTATCACAATGCCTTCAGCGGACGAGGCGATGGTAACCTACGTAAAAAACTCTGCGATACAGAAAATGAAGGAATACAATCGAAACAAACAGACGGAAATGGCGGATGAATACTACGAATTACCTTCGGCGGGTGAGGATAACGGAAGTTCAGGTTCCAGTGATGGATCCTGGTCCATTGGTCTTCCCTTGCCTTTCATCTTCACAGGGAAAAAGAACAGTCCCAGAAAAAACAAAGAACCGGTCGCTGCGTACAGCACGATCAGCAGCAGTGCTCTTCTGCGTGCAAACGAAAATAGACAGCGAACTCCGGAACACACAAGTTCCTATAGCTTAGATTCTGAGCCCTCGTCGTCATCGACGATCTCTAACTCATCGCCGGATTTCATGAAAATGGTGAAAGTCGATTTCACCGGAGGAAACGCAAAGGATGCGGAGAGCATTGTGAAATTCTTCAAAATGCCCACCGGCGGTGATGATGTTACCGTAGGAAATAGCGACTCGAATAATAACAACAAACGACCCATGTCTTTCGTTATTCAATGGAATTTACCAATGATATTTCGAAAATATTAGATAATTTATTTGTTAATTTTTTTAAAATGTTTTATACAAAGTTGTGTGATGAGATTGTGTCAGAATTGCTGTTTATCGTTATTTTAAATGTTAATAGATTATATAAACATATTTTCATAATACTTACTAATTGCCTTATTCCCATAATTATTTAATATCACCAACAATGATGAAAAGGACACGCCCCTAATTATACATTTATACAGTTCTACTGCAATTACCTTTAACAGATTTCCAACAGTGATATTGGGTTATGCATTTTAATCGAACTTTTAATTGAATTGAATGTTTTTAATCAATTCCCTCACGCAATGGACGTAATCACTTTTTATCTTCCTAGACACCAAGATTATTCCTTGTCTAAAATTAATTGATAATTTATTTCAAGTTTTAGTATTTAACAACGACTTTGTGTGTACCTCTTAACCTATCTCATCATCTATTCGATTTAATCGTGTGGGCAGAGAAGGTTGGATGCAACTACAAGTAGTACTGAAAAAACCAGAATGTACATATTTTTCTATAAAATTTTAATGAATGCTAATAGTAATGTTTTCACAAATTTTTGCATCCAATACTGTCTCGGAGCAGCAACAATAATTGGAGAAAATTGTAAATTTTTCTGTACCGTCAACTCGATTAGTTTTTTAGTATAGCTTCTAGAGAAGTGGGTGTGACCACTTTGACCGTGTGGCACAAGTCTAGCCTACAGCTACAATGAATACATATGAGATAAAAATACAGATACACTTTCCCTCTCCTAACTGACATGAACTAATTTTAAATACATTACAGCTCATTTGCAAAAAAATGTTTCTTCCATAAATGTGTACTTCGCTTAATGAAGCATGCTGCACTACATCATTGCATTAAACTATAAATCTGCTTTCTATTGCATTAAGTATATAGGAAGTGGATATGGCAAACTTAAGGTTGGCTTTTTTGTAACAGAGTAACATACACAAGCAATTCACAATTAATTGGGCGTTTCATGAAGAACCATTTCAGTTGCTGCAACCATCGTGCTGTATTATTTGGTGATCATCGTCAGTCATTATCAAAGTTTAGATAAAATGCAGAGAGGAAAGCAAGCAATTCCGGTTTGTCTACTGTGTAGCGTTGCGTGTATTCACTCGCCATTTTATTAACACATTAAGTGATAAACAAATAATATCATGGAAGCATCAATCTTTTATTACTTTATACTTTTCTCATAATACGTTATTATCCCATTACATATCAAAAAGAAACAGATGCTTTATCAAAAATTAAGAAACCTCTTATCCTCAGCTACCTGCAAATTGTCATTCATCATTGCTATAGATTTTATACACACTTTATTTTAGGGTGTACTAGTAACGCGTAAGTAAGTAGAACTGCTTGCGAAAATTTTTAGGCAAATAAAATAAACCGGTGTGCGTTTTTAGAACTGGTGGAGCTAAGGGACTTAGATGTCCCTACAAAGGGTTGTCAATTTTCGTCGTGAAGTCAACAGGAAAAGGGTTTCAAGTCAATTTATTCAAAAAATACTACAACCCATTGTAAAACTTTCAATCTAAAAATGTATGGCAAATATTTGAACATTGAAATTAAAGTAACCAATTAATACTTGGTTGCTGATTAATTAAAGAAAGGTTGAGTATAGGACCATTTATACAATTATAATGTATATATTTACAATACAAGTTAATACGTGTATTGTGGTTATTGTCCAAAATAACGTGCCACAAATACACCATATAGTATTTTGTACAAAATAGATGGTCTAAAATCCAATAAATTGCAAACAATTCAAATTAGATGACAATGTCAATCTATAAAACTGAGAATGTGAATGTATATAAAAGAATGATTTATGAGAGCAGAGGACATTTAGAAGTAACAGTCGTAGCGTTATATTGTTAATATTTCGTATACCACAGTATACATCATCAGAACAATCTACAAAATGAAAATACAAAGTTAGTAATGAAAGTTGGTTACATCGTATTTATAAATAACATGCAACACGGGGAGGAAGTTGAAAATATCTAAAATTCCGTTAATGTGAATATAATTGAAGATTAATTTAATTTATTGTGCGGCTTCGATATTTGCTGTAAGAAATGATAGTGCTATCTTTCACTACAGGTGAAATGTTGTATTTGTTTCAATTTTCACAGTGGATTTTTAGTTGTAAAATGACATATGTGAATTTCCTTGGTGTGCTCAATGTGTAGCCCATTCAGTTGTCTAACTGCACGTAATCTTCTTTTCCACGCATCGTACACATTGATCACCATCTCAAGGCTTACACTGGGCCATTCCTCCTTTAGCAGCTTCCAGACACCTTCAAACGTGGTTGCTCTTCGGTGTTCAAGTCGCTGCTTCAAGTAACCGAAGCCGAAGAAATCCATCGGAATTGTATCAGGGCTCTTCACAGTATCTCCTTCTTATTGATGATGGTAATTCCGGTTCTCACGTGTAACCCGCCTGCGTAGGTGGCGATGAAAGCAACCGTGTGTGAAGAGGCTGCAAAACTTTTCACGTTGAGGGCACACATATTTCTCTGCTTCTCTCGCGAACGTGTATAACAAATCTTGGTGTTTCTGTTGTTGTCCTGTATGAAAAACAATGCCTCGTCAAGTGTAACAGCTTATTCTGACCTTTTCCCCGCAAGATGACCATCGTACAGCTGCCTGGAGTTTATTTTCCGATTTTCAATGTAAACTTTCCCAAGATTATCCTTGATTATTTTACGTACAGTTGTATAAGTGTGTACACGTTTTGCCATCTCCCTCTGACTAGGTGAATTCTCCTTGTTGGTCAAATTCTTGATCTTCCGAATTGTAGCATTTATGCGTACTTTAACCGGATGTACCTTTGGTGGTGTGGACAGTCCGATTGACTTTGCTGTTCTTCTTTTTCCACTGTTTTGAATCGCACGAGTGACAGTCATGTGGGAAATGTCGATTCCAGATTCATTCAAGCGATTTTTGATGTCTCTTGATGACAATGCTTCTCTGGAAACGACTTTTAGTGCACCGTCCACTTCTGGGGGGAATAACTTTGGCATTTTGAAAGATAGACAATTGAAATTTTGCAGTGTTATAGCTAAAGGTTGTGTCTAATGGGTACCGCCCGCATCAAGCACTTCAATTATTACCAGGACAAGTAATTTGACAAAGATGGCTGCAACAAATACAACATTTCAACCTGTAGTCTCTCAACACTGGATCACATTTGGGCAATCTTTTGTATTGTACCGGAAAATCAAAAGTGGTTGAGTCCCTAGTCCATATACAGATAAGAGAGCAACATTTGAAAATACAGTATAATAAAAATTACTGATTCATTGTGATTAAACTTGTCACATGCAGAACTTCAAGTATTTCAATTACAAAACAGATTTGAGTGCTGCACCATCACTTTATGTTTGTTAGGAACGATAAATGTGAATGACTCTTTTCCTTCAGCATAGCAGAGGGTACAGTGCATGTGCATTCAGTACTGATGAAGTACGTACAGTGCATTTGGACTTGGACAGATTAGTAAGAGTTGCAAGTTGCAATGTAGCAGACAAAAAGACTGATTTGGAGATGACTTAAGAGCAATTACAGTATACTAATATTACAGAGATAAAGGTCAAATTGAATAAAACAAATTATTCACGTGAAATGTTTCTTGCATTTCCACACTCGTATATGGAATGATCAATTTTCTTCACTCTGTGGGTTCACGTCACTTGTTTGTCATTTGTCAAGTCCTAGATACTGTGACCCTGTGATAAACGTTGGTTGCATTCAGATCTTCAATGTATTTTTACAACTTGTGTCACCGGTGCGTACATACATATATGCAAAAGTAAGAGAAGAAAAACAAACATCTCATGCAACTTATTGTATCACCGCCTCTGTTTGCAGGTCTAAAAGTTCTACTCTTCACGGTTTTATTCGTATTTATTCAACTATTGTTATTGGCAGCAGGTCTTTAAATGTTCCTCTTAGCTAAATATTCGTAAGAAGAAGAATTAGCATAATAATATAAACTAATGAATATAAATTACTTAGCACTAATACCAGTACGCACTCTATTTAATTCATTCATTCACCTCATTAGCATAAAAATGCGACTTGTTGTATAGGCGTAAAGTTACAGTTGCATTTTTTATTAAGCTACTCGACCTTTTAGAAGAATGGGCTCAGAATTGCAAACGTGGAGCACAACATTTCATCTCGATTGAAATTCACACAGCATCTCGATCATATTCATATTTTTGCAGGCACACTTGTTGAGTTCGTTGTACATAAATGTATTAAATATATTAGCTATGTAAAAATGTAAAAATTTATGTACCTAATGTAAAAATGTAAAATTTATGTAATGTAAAAATTTAAAATTTATGTAATGTAAAAATGTAAAAGTTTACATTTGTAATGTAATAATGTAAAAATTTATCATGTACAAATCGTTTAGTACTAAATTGTCGTATTGTAGTTTAACATAAATTATATGTACAATGTACATTTATGCATAATATAATTTGTGCAACTGCTGCAACAGTGTATTCTTTTAAATCAAAAGTTGTTATGATGTAATGATTACTTAGGTATTTTATTAAAATACAATTGTGATCCAGTTTTACTATTTTACTATACATAGGTATACATATAGTATATCTACTACCATTACGACAAAAGAGTTTATAAAAGGAAATACCAATTTGGCCTATCTAATCTGGAGTTGAAGCGTATTTCAGATTACTCTCTCCAAAGCCATCTCTTACGGATGTGTTCTCCCACAAAAGTACTTTGAAGAACTGGTACTCTTCTATTGTTTTCGACTGATTGTGCTGGGATGCATTTTGTCTTCATTTGGAAGACTTAACACAATTGTTTTCTAATTGTGTTAGAAAACAATTCAAGTGTAGAATACTGGGGGAAGATTATTCATTATTACACTTTTCATTGAACGCAGAGTGGATTTCTTTAAATCAACTGCACTTTCTCCAGAGTAAAGTTTTATTACTGATGCATGCGAATGATAACAACAATACTGAAACGATAAGTCATAAAAGTACAATTTATGTTGCTTATAAAAAAGTCGATACTCCAATCCGATGTGACGACGATACGAGCTTGTTTGTCCACTACCCAATCTTATCACCACACACGGTGACAGTAACTGTACCTTTGTCAGTTTCAACTCCCATGAACTACAAATATATGTACTTATATATTATACATATATACGAATATAGTTAAACTATAAGAAATCGTGTGTGCGTGCACATGTGAAAGAACCAAATAGAAAGTTGTGATATGTAAGTTTGTGTATCATATGCTCCTTTTAATACACATATTCTTAAATGTTGATTTCGTTGTTGTCCAATCTCAGAAATAAAATTCTTAATTGAAAAATATCTTGTACCTTGAGACATCTTGCATGTAATAAATCCTGGTAAGCCCAGCGTTTGTGAGTACATCGCGAATGCTGTACACATTCATGCTTATGGCTTATAGGCGTGGTTTCAATTTGCAGCATTCCAATAAAAATCTTCCAGGAATTCAACAACCTCATCATTGAATATTTTTGCGCATTGATTAACTTTTAGGTATTAGCCAGGGATTTTCATAAATCACTTAATTCATTCACCAAATATATAAGCTTTTTTCATATAAGTATGTATAGTATGTACCTACTCGTCACGTCAGGTTTTCAGCAAACAGAAACAGCTTGATATTTTATATCATGAAATACACGATGTCAGCGTTGTTGAAAAGTTGACCAAGAAATTTTGAACTGTCAATATGTCTCACTGCACGCATCTTATTTACGATGCAGAGCATGCACTTCAACAACTATTGCATTCCATTATTATGCAGGGACTTATAGTTTACAAGATTTTCATTATACAACAAAGATCGGCCGCGCTCGATCACCAATTCGGAATATTTTTTTGCCAACCAACTTGCAGCTTTTCATTCGAATACACGATAGAGCACCAAAACAATTTGTCTGTATAGAAAACAAGAAAAATTTTCTTCAATGTTAATAAGTTGTTGGTCACGTCACATTATTGTGTTTACAGATAGAATCTTAATTCCTAATTGTTCCACCGTCCATTTACAGAATTAATTTCCAACGTGTGTGTGTGGATGGATGGATGGATGCATCACCGCATTTGGAGTGCATCTACGAGCCACAGAGTGCAAAATGGTTGCACAGTAAATTAAACTGCTCATTGTGTTATTGTTAGAGAAGAAGTGCAAACATTTCCCAGTGGGAATCCTGTGCTGTGTACTAAATTGAGAATAATGAGCCAAGCCCCCACCGCTTCTTCATGTCATGTCAAGGGTTGTAACATGACACCTATACATAATGCATATGCCTACCTCAAGATGTAATAATTTAGTCAAGTAAATTCAATACGACTGTCAGTTCTCTTCAAGAGCAGTTATACGCTCACGGACTACCGAGAGAGCGTCAATTTTTACCACGACGCATTTACCTACGATAACTAACAAAATAATAAGTCTCTGCAGAATGTTGATGGAGAGAATGAGAGAATATGATGATCAGGAACCAGTTTCTATACACGGAGAGTTCATCATAGCAATTTATTCGTTTTGTCCATACAAACACTTGCACAATCTTTTACCACTATGTAGTAAGGACGTAGTAGAAGCTATTGAATTAGAGAGAATACGGTGAGATTGAATTAAAATGATTTAGTGCTAATGTGGCAGATTCTGTGCTCGCTCTCCCTCTGATGTAGTTTATGTTATTCTGATGATGGGCTCGTATTTAAACTTCAAAGCAAAGCACTTCTATTTAGCTCTGTATATGCATAAAAGTGCATTTACAACCAGAGGATGAGTTAAGTGGCGGAGATTAAGATGCGAGAGTCCTTTCGTCCGTTTTGAATGCTTTTGCAAATTATCTCCCCACTCGAACTCAAGAAATTGTGTTGCTTGCATTAGCTTAGTTGAAAGAAGTCATGTCAAGTCACAGAAGAGATAATTTGGACAGAAACTCATTAAAAGAGCAGCAGTTCTTTGCCAGTGCTTTCCTCTGTTCTGTGTAGCTCCTCTTTACCATTGTGTGGTACTAAAGCATCGCGAAGATCAGAGTACGGGCATTAAGATTTAAACAGGTTCTTCTCACATTCATTCTATTCTATCAGTAGATGAATTTTTTCGCTTGCAATAATTAACTAATAACAGCCACCTACTTTATAAATGAAACTACAAGAAAATTTGCATATTAGTACATTGTAGATGTGTCGTCTTCAATGTTTTTCGGTAGGATGATATAATGTTAGTAGTAGTTTGTAAGGCAGAGAGCATAAAGTTTGGTAAGTGGTAGGTACGACCACCACTACCCGTCTGTCTCCCATCATTACTTTTTAATAATTCCTTGTCCTGTCTCACTTCGCATGACTTTGACTTCTATACTCTGCTCTCTGCTCTTGTTTGCTTCTGAGTTAATAAGACGTAATTGACTCACTCACGCAGACACACTGTAAACGTGTAAACGACGAGGAAAATCTCATCCACCACTAACACACGTGAAGTAGTAGAAGTACATACTGGGCTGAGTACTACCGAGTACTATTACACTGTAGTAGTATATCTGCTTATATGCTTATGGAAATAATTTGGGAATTTTACAGAATTTAAAAAAATAATAAAAGAGTAGTGGCATCAGTGAGCCCGCCCTCGTTACATTTTTGTTAATTTCGTTTGTCTAAGTTTTATGAATTACATTGCACTCCATTTTAACAGTAGTTCGTCATACCAAAATTTTCAATATAAGGATTACCGAAAACAGGTTTACCGAATATATGATGGGGTCCTGGGGTCTTTTATTTTGATTACCTAGATTAAATCACTGAACATCTTCGCACCTCTAAATAAAATATTAAAAAGTTCAACTTTTGGTATTCATGTTATTTTTGATTGAAGAGGTTCTTACATCCGCGATTATTCATTGAATAAAAGTGCAAACACTCTGCATTCACGTTTCTTCAATACGTACGAGGGCGGGCTAATAAATAAATAATGGATAGGTTATTGGGTATCGAATCGAATGATGAGCTAGGATCTGACTTATTGTTATCATCACTGTCTATAAAGAAAGCGTCTATAATGGATTATCGGGTGAGAAAGAGGAAGTCAGAGAAGAATTCCTGGGGAAAGATTACAGTGATTATGGAAAGTTTGAATACAAAATGGAGGGGTTTAGCTTCCATAATAATGATGATGTTATTGCCGTAAAGCGTAGGAACTTGTAGTACGCGCTTGGATTATAGTATTTTAATAAATTCTTTTTCATTATTACCACTCACTCTCGGAGATGATCTAACTGTTATAGTAGAGACAATGGTGATGAATACGTGTGGGACTGGATATTACGTGGTCACGGATGGAATTCGATAAATCGTGATTTATTAATGCAAACAAATGAAGACACGGAGAGAGATAGAAAGAGGAGCGACCAACAACACACGGTTGCTGCGTATACGTCAACCACTTACATGGAAATATTACGTTGTTCGGATAGAGAACACTCCTTACGTAGTACTAACGTATCTTTAAGGTGAGATGCAGATGAGACGAAGAGACTAGCCAACCTCTCCAAGTTTAGTAGTACTAGCACTATATTATGTATTACGAAATACTTTCGAGTTGTTGTTCTGTATGAATATCTATGAACCGCGTACCGCGTCTGAAGTTCACCATTCGATTTCAGTTGAGGTAGTCACATCCTCAAACCATCCGCACCGACTCTTATCTCGGTTTCACATAGAGAAATTTCTTGAATTGAATTAAATTTCGGCTTAAATTAATAAAATTTTAATTCCGGCATAAGTTATTTGGTTTGCATTTTCCTAAATCGTGTTTTTTGAAAATTTCCACTAAAGTTGTGAAGGCTTTTTTGAAGTCATGAAGGTTTCCCTCTTCTTCTTACTGGTCGTCTTTGTTTCGATTTCTGACACAGTGAGTGCTTTTTTAAATTATTCGCGATTTTCATGAGAATATAAATAAAAGATACAGGAAAATAGTTACTTCGAAAAAGCATTACAAAGTGCTACTTTGCACTTTGTGGTTAAATAAGCAAATTGATGTTAAATTTCTAAAAGTCATAATAATTAATATTTAAATTACATTGCTAAAGGTTTTTCGGTTGTAGGATGTTAAGTCACAGTATGGAAAGCATTTCATGTGAAATCTCCATTGTACATTCTTTTCAATGCGACAGGCTCCGATCCGGAAAGATGCGAGTCGGGAAGAAGCCATCAAAATTGCTTTGGAGTCAACCGGAGAACTTCAAGCTCAGCGCTCATTAGTAAACAAAATTCAGGCAGATCTTGAACTAATACGTTACGTGGATCCTGCCATGAAGAAAATTATTCACCAGGGAAAATGGAAACCAGGTCAGCTTCTTTCCGAAGATATTTCCGAATCTCAACTAATGGAAATCAGCAAAAGTGAATTTAAGCCGCTGGAGAAAGTCGACGCTTCAACAAGTCATTCTCCAAGTACTTTGCTCGTATTTAAGAAATCTTACCACCCAGAACGACTCTCTAATCTCTTAAAATTGAGATTTGGAATTAATGCTAAGCCTCATTTCGAGGAAAGCAGCAGCAACGATCAGATTTTCTACAATGATGACTTGTCTACCTATTATTTCAATCCTGTCAATGGTGAGAATTGCGAAGATGGCTGCTACGGTCAATTCTCTGTCTCCTTTAATCCACAAGAATATAACGGTGATGACGATAACAAAGTATAACGGGTCCTCCGTGCTTTCATGTTCTATATTTAGAACGTTCTCTCAGTGTGCAATTACTATATTTGAGCTGTGCGAAAGTGCTGCCTGTAGCTTTCACTGTGAGCTTTCACAAATTTTTCATACTACATACATACATTACAAGTTACAAGAAAGAAATAATAATAAAAATCCTCTCAAAATTTCCTTTTCCATACTGCTTGCATCTATGATTAATTACAACGTAAAGCGTAACATGTTTAATACAGCAAAGAAAATTACAAAAATTGAAGAAGAGTTTTCGAGAAAAAAAGTCTAATAAATATGCTGAGAATAAACTCAGTCTATACCATATAAATATCGTATTCAATAAAATTCAGAGTATGTACCGTAAGGAACACATAAAATACTAGTGTAATTGAAACGATGGCATAAACAATATTTTACCTTTTAATTACACATAGTTCGCTGCATGATTAGGCACAGATAGTGCTGAGTTAGTGCCCAATGACACAATTTTTCCTTTGTGAATTATCTAAATACATGGCAATTACTATGTGTTACAGTCAGGATACAAAATCAGTAAACTTACTATATGAAATGTGGATAATACATGAAATAATAATCATCAGTATGGATACAACCGCACCAAAGACAACCTTACTAATTGTAAGACTCTCCTCACTAGTTACTTTATCTAAACGAGTGTAGTGTATACTTACTGGCTAACTTTATTGAGTCAAATGAAACAAACATTAAAGCTCGGATTTGTTATGTCAAAGTTTGTCCTACTTAATCATATATGTGTATATTTTTAATACAAATTTTCAGCCTTCGTGAGCAAATTTTTTATAGAGAAAGATTAAAAATTTCGATGGACCACAGGAATCGAACCCGTGATTTATATATGTGTAATTGTATATCTGTAGTAAGTAACATATACGTGGATTTGTAAAGCCCATTAAAAAAGTTGATGGTCAGTGGCGGATTCAGAAAAATTTCAGGGGGAGCGAGACCAATATATGAAGACCACGGTACATTGCGCTAGTGCAAAATTTTCCATAAAATCACATTTTAGGTGCAAAATTTGGAAATTTTACACATTTGACTATTTTCCATTTAAAAAATTCCTGAAGGGGCGCCCCTGTTGATAGTCCATGCTCTAGGGTACACAATATCTGAGTTTTGTAACATATACCACATATTAAACTTATACAATAGTTCCAATCAAGTGGATCGAGTTTGAGTTAGATTGTAATTCGATTAATATTGCAGTATGCATTTATTTACAGAAACTAAAGCACAAAATTAATTAAATTCTTGTAGGGTGAATTCATTGGACACCTTTTGGGGAAATAAAATAAATGTGGACACTGGACACCATTTGCGGAAATAGAAAAGACGTTTTTGCAGAGCAGTACAAAAATATGCAATAGATTGCAAAAAAAGACTACAGGAGTCATACTACGATTTTAGACAGTTTAGACAAAGAGATCACCGACTTGTATTTATTGTAAAAATTAGCTTCTGGCAGCCTAGAAATAAAATCATTTGATGGAATAAATGTTTTATAGTTTATTAGTTTACTTTCAATAACCGTAAATTATCATGTAAAAAGAAAGAAAATTAAATCACGAAATTGAATTATAAGAAAGTATCTAACTAGTAAGGATGCAAATTTCCTAGTAAATTTGTATTTTAACTAGTACGGTTGTTCAAATACCGACACTGGTGATTATTATTTCGTTTATAGTTTACAAACTTCTGATTTTACAACCTGACTGTAACATTTATTGTAATCTACGCTTCGCTAGGTGATGGGGAAATGAAATATTGATAGGATACTGCTAACAGTGTACATGTACATGGTGTCACTTATCGTTCAAAATAAATTGCTAATAATGTCGCTCAGCTACATAACTCACTCAGTTCACCGAACACAAAAGTCCTTGTACCGGTATTATACGTAGAATATTCCGTCAAATTTATTCACAATAAAGACGCAAAATATGCCACCATTTTCGTGTAAAGTTGAATCTAGAATTCCAGTCAATCCAATGGTCGTGCCACTGCTAATAAGTAAGAGTCAGATTTCTTAGAAAACTTCCTTGGCAGATGGTACATTTATGCTTGAAGTTGTAGAATATGTAGCTTGTGTGCAAATGTATAATAAAAGATTGTCAAATTTCCGAATTCATTCGCACAGACTTTGTGTGTTGTAGGCATACTGTTCCATTTTAATCTGTTGTCCTCGTATTAAATTTAATATTTTATAGCCATCCATACTGCACATACCTGTTTCTATTATTCACACACCCAGCCAGACTTCTGAAAAACATATATTGAAAAATCTATGAATATTAGGTATTTATTTATTATCGGCACCGTATTATATTGCAGTTGCTTACACGAAAATCTTGTACAAAACTTATCAGATCAGAACAGGGGGCTCAAAAAATCTGAATTCTTATACAGGGAAATTATACTTGTAAATTGTTTAGCTTTATTTATTTTGTAATTTTGAGAGTAATCGTAATTTTCAGACTGAGGTCTGTGAGAATTCTAAACTTAATAGGCAAAAACTGAAGACAATAGCCTAGAACGAACCACTTGGATAATTTTTACTTCTACAGTGTATGGGGGATTCTATTATTGCACGAAGAGGTGTATCTTTCTCTCTGTCATTACTGAGTGAGTGTGCAGATTTGCATTAGGAAAATAAATCCTGATTTCTGAACCAAGATGTAGTATGTAGTATAGCAGTAGGGAGCAACAGACCCAGTTAGAAATTTCTACATTCTTCTTCGTAACTAATTTAAATCATATTAGAACTTTACATCTTATCAGTCAACATGTTCTGAGAAAACGTCGACGAGACTGAATAACCTCGAAAAATATTTTACCAGTTGTTGTCTTGTCAGTCGTTGCGTGCTCGCTGAGACTCTACGAATTTTCCCATATAAAAGTTAGAATAGAAATAACGATTCCAGGATGTGCGCTACTAACAACGAGTGCCACACAGCATTATTATTATACAGGGTGTACTAGTATGTACCTATGATGAGCACACGTTCTTATGTGAGAAGTTTTTGCATGAAACTGCATGATGCATGATGGTCCAAATACAAAGCAGAAGTGAATTCCATAAAGTTTGCCATTTATGTGTGCTCAACTACCGTACACGCTGACAGCGAGAATTTCCACATTACAAAAGAAATATTTTTGCATTTAATTGTGTGTCATGAACGGAATTGGTTTCTTCAGCCAGTGGAAATATAAAAGCGCCAACGTTGGCACATAAATGCTTGCCCCTCTCTGCTTGCATCTATGTACATTGTACATGTTTGCAGACAACAATGAAGTAAAATTGAGGGCTTTATTCCCATACGCGAAACTTAACTTTGATGTATCTGAATTAGTGATCGGACCATTTCATTTCATTTCATTTTTTTCATTTCATTTCATTTTGCGAACTTTCATTTCATTTCATTTCATTTTTCAAATTTTCATTTCAT
>JABASC010000857.1:0-30574 GCA_019776185.1 Plutomurus gul | reverse complement strand
ATGATGAATTCTGCGCGAAATTTGAAGTTTGATTTAAACAGCGAACCTTGTACAGAATCATAACACATAATTCGTAATGAATGCAACTACTGATTAAGTTAAGCACATTACTAATCAATAACTATTGTGAACACAGTGAACAATTATATCAATAAAACAAAGCTGCATAATCTAATGACCAAGGTAAACAAACAAATAATCTAATAATCTCACAGTAATTTTGGTTACGTTCAAATGTCATATTAACCAATCAGAGTCAGAGAATCATACTAAACCTAAAAATACTAATTTTAACTACGATGTTATTGAAGACCTGAAGAACATGAAACGAAATGGAGCACCAAATAGCCACTGCGTACATTAACAGGGATTAAAGGTTTAAATCTTGGTACATAACCTGTAGTAGTTGATGTTGAAAGGTCGACCATGACCTTAACATTTAACGAGTCTAGCGACAATATGCTTCTATGAAATCCCATTAAAAACACATAAATTCCTAAGTCACCACATTACCAGTGTTGCACTGGGTTCGTAAAACCGTCCTACATTGCTATTTTTATTTTTTCGTTTTACGATATAATGTTGCCATTTCTAAAACAGTAAATATGACGACATGACGATGAGATGAGTACACACATGACTAGACTGGAGAATGGGGAGACGAGATAAGATACGGAAGGACGAATGACGAATGCGTATGCACAAACAAACACTATATTAGTATATGATAAATATATGTATATAGCGATCGTCTTTCTGAAGAGTCCAAGTGAAGTCCAGGCTTATAAAGTTCTAATGTAGAGATAGATACAAACGTCTGTTGTTTTGGTTGTTAATTTTAATTCTGCACTGACAGATTTTTTTTGCCCGTCTAAAGAAACGAGGTCAACTGTAATCTACGAAGTGACCATGTGACAAAGTAGCAAGTTTTCCATTAACTCAATGAACTGACGCGCTATCATTGCATAGCAGATTACTATAATATTCCTATCTATACTTTGGACCAATTGACAAAGAAACAATAGAAATAACTTACTTGATTGTGTCAGCTATCTCGTGTGCTCCATCAACACGATCCTACAAATGCCAAAATTAAATTCAATTGGTGAAATACTCATTAACAGTAATTTTCTTTTACACCAGTGAAATACAGACAGACAGATGGATATAATGGATCAATTGGACTAATGGAATGTAATAAAATCAAGATTGTCCTTCTCGATGCAATAATTAAATTAAATATTTTATTCGATAAGTTTTTTCTTACCTTTCCGCTACCAATACTAGTAAGTGGCCAAGAGTAAACAACCGGTTCGGTGCCATGAACCGGACTGTGTAGCCTTAGTTCCAATGCCATTTCTTGATAAAAAAACAATTCCCACGATGACAACTTGACCAACGAATGCTTCCTCTCCGCTTATAACAGTGATTCCTCAGCAGTTAGCCAAATTTTTGCAAAATCCAACTGCTACACTTGACAATCCTAAGGAACACATTACAAATTTTAATTCTAAACTAGGTTAAGTTTGCAATTTTTACCCTTTATTATATAATAAATTCTTCTACTATGGGAAATCAATTCGATTTGAAATGTCACTGGGAAAGAAAAGTCAACAATCTAAACTTTTCAAATACCTCCCAGATTTCAAACCTCAATAAACTTCCAATTACGCTATTTAATAGATACTTTTTAATAATGGCCATGTTGATGATATTCTGTAATGCAATTATTTTTAGATTGAAAATGAATTTTAAAATTTCGTTTGAAATGTGCTTGCTTACCTGCCAATAGTCCGCGTCCCCCGACTCCTCCGTCTGTGGTCTCTCTGTTGTCTGAAGGCTATGTTGGTTTTTGCAGACTTGTGGCTATTCATTTGTTGGCGGATCCATACAATACATTTTCTGTATTTAGCTTTGCAGAATGTGTTTCAATTTCATAATTCCGTATGAAATTTTTTACATTTGCCACCACTCACCCAATGTACATAATCGGATTATAACCACAATGTGATCTAACAGATTGATTTCATAGAAGGGCAGTATAAACAAAGGCCAACAACACACTGAATGTAACTAAAATCACTAATTATAAAAACCTATAATTAAAAATGATAAAAACAGATGCAGCAGCAACTTCTTGCCTCCTACAAATTAAGGCAACATTGTCGTCAAAAAATCATTTTGTTTTCCGGCGAGATAACTTTTGCTGGAAAAAAATTTATGTTATCTGCATAAATGTAGCTCAGAAAATTTGAATTAGGGAATTTCTCCACCGTTTTCACCATTACTCTCGGGATCTAGTTGTGTTCTCATTATTATCCCAGCATTCTGTTGTGTAAACACAAGGTATATTAATTTCCAGTGTAGCTGCTCGGCTTTATTTGCGTATGTAGTAATATCAATATCAACGGAACGGGTATTATTAAGGTTGTTGATGGCTCTCTCTTGTTTGCCAATTAATTGGTGGTGCATTTAACGTCTACCTTCGACGGGTGCACATAATTAGCAGTAAATGCTTCACAGCGGTGTTCTCAAATTCCAAATATTGCATTTCTTTTCCTTCACTAAAATTCTGAGTGGAAGTCTTGGTATAATTAGCAGTTCCCTTAAAATAACCGTCCAGGGTAAAAACTGTCTTCCGAATGGCATTATTATTGGTGGTGATCATTTTGTGTTTCTGTTGTGTCAAAGTGTGCACTTTTCCGCCCAGCATTCCCAATTAATGTCCTTTCGTGGAAACCCACTCCGTTGGCCAAAACACTTCAGCGTAACTTTCACTTGTCACATTTTTACGGAGAACTTTTCCAAATTCCACTCTGTATATTATATGAAAATTCGGTTTGTAACACCCTGCCAACTTGTACACCTACCCTGATATTACACACATATTATAACCTAAAGGAAACCAACATGAACACATACACAACAGAACACCACCACACCGCTCTCCATTAAGCCACAACCTACACTGTAAGTCTGTAAACGCTATCGAAATGAATGCAATGCAAAAAGGCTTCAACTATAATCCAAAAATCCAATGCTTGCTGCTTCAACTCGGGTCATCGTATTTTCTCATTCTTCCATCCCTTCTACGAGTTACAATGTACTCTTCCCAAATTCAGCATCTCTCCAACCGTACACACGGCCAACACACAAACGCATGTATTCGCTTCGATACAGAAAAGTACACCATTGTTCCCTACCTCGATGAACTTTTGATACACGCACCATCCATATTGCCGCTACTATATTTCTAACAGAAACTCGTCCACTAAAAAGCCAGCCCATACACCATATGTACTGTGGGGTCTGGGATGGCTTAGCCGTTGGAGGATGTTCTCTACAGTAGAGGTGAGTTGGGGCAGCACTTTTTAAAACCCGGCCCGTCCAAACCCGATTGCTGAGGAGCCCGCCCGGCTCCGAAAACGAAGGGTTCCGGCCGGACTTTTTGAAAGGTGTCAAAAGCCCGAGCCCGCCCGTTTTGGCCATTTCAAAACCCGCCTGGTCCAAGGCCGAAATAATTCCTCCCTCCAAATACATACCTGACCCGACCAAAACCGATGGTACAAAAGCCCGACCCCAAAACACGACTGGTTCGGGCGTGTCCGGGCTTTTGTCGGTATACCCGACCTGAAAAAAGAAAAGGAGGGTCTAAAACGCCTAAATTACGTAATTTCTACCTCCACATTCACTGCATTCCGCAATTATTTGGTCTTTCGGGTACCGGATTTAATAAACGCCCGCCCGTCCAAGCCAGAAATATTCTCCCCCCAAATACCAGGAACACCCAAAATCCAAACCCAATTGCCCGCCCGTCCCGAACCTGACGGGATGGCACGGGTGTACCCGATGTTTTCGGGTACCCGACTCATCTCTAAAAAGGCAGTTGTAGAGTCTACAGCCTCGAGTACTGCCTTTTCACCGATTTTCCACGATGTATATGTGAAACTGCATGTTTGTGTGCTGTGTGTGTACGTGTGCCACACATACATAGACACAATCTCATTAATGTAACAGGCTATATAAACCTCTATATGGTAAAATCGTTGCTCTATAGCCTACGTATGTATACGCGTTTAGGATGGGGAACGCTCACAAGATCACATGAATAAACGAGTCCTCGGGAATCTTCATTGAATGCTCCTCTATGCACATAGCGTTTGTTAAATGTATTTGTGTAAGAGAAGCGTATATAATTGTATATGCGTTAGAAGTACTCGCTCGTAAACTTAAAGCTAACCGTTTATACGTACGTGTATATATGTAACCTTTACCATCTGTCGTTGCCAAAGGTTCGCTGCGCCACTCCTTGGAGAGTCAGTCGTTTTCTGAAAGGTTGTGTGTTCTTCTGGTGAGTGGCCAACAGACGGTGGTAGCAACGTGCCGTCCTGAAACAAACTTCGTTCGTGCAAATTTTCAGCATTTTTGCAGAATGAAGAATGTTTTCTGAGTAAATGTACGAAATGTATCAAAAATGTCATGTAGTACGTATATTTTACTAGTAATAGCGAGCGGCACTGTAGAATAAGGCACTGCAAAAAAATTCAGAATGAGAATTTCCTACTAATTACGTACATTACCTGTACATTCCGAATATTCGTTGATACCGTAGAGTCTAACTCTGTTACTGCATTTCCGTAATTACTTATGATACATGTTCTATGAAAGAATCTACAAATTAATGTAAAATTAATTGATTGATTTGCAAATTATTGTGGATGACTGCTTCACTGCTTTCTCTGTGAAATCTTTATCGCTATTATTTCATTCAAACCGGGATGCAACTTGACCCATTGAAGAATTGCTATTTAAAGAGCTTTGTAGCTTGGTACTTACCGAAATGAATCATAAGCTATTGTTCAAAACGAATGCCAGAGTTTATTTGTTCAGTTTATTTGTTAAGTACGACATAAAAGTACGAAATAGAATTGTTTCAATAAGTCACAATGCAGAATAAAGGGATACTTAAAATGATTTATGCATGTGAAAGTTAAGTTTTTTTTATCATGTGCCAAACTTATGTATGAAAGATGAAAATGCTTCCAACAAATCAATTTAGCATGGCAATATTTTCACTTAATAAAGTAATCACAACACGGACAAATTCCTTTAATACTTTCCATTAAACACACAAATATCAGATAAATAGTTATAACTATAGGTTATTGCAACTTACACATAGATCCATACAATATTTACACAAACATACGTGCACGTATACGTGTTGCATGCACACACAATTTGTAAAAGCATTTGCCAACAACTACTTGTACAGTTAATTATTAAATATCAATCATATTCATACTTACACCTAGTTAAAATTGTGCACACACGTTTACTGGAATTCAATATATTTATTTTCAACGTACTCGTTGTTGTTGATGTTGTATGTACGTTAAAATTTCGATTTTTCAACAACATTTCTTAACTAATATCTCGTGTGGGTCTTGCTGAATGCATGCACAAATAATAAATGTACATGGTATCAATACAAAGTGCTCTTCGTTCATTTCCTACTTTTTCTAGTATTGCTCACAGAAACATCATTCATTACATTTGACAATACTCCAGTTTGCATGCACAATCTTTTACAAAAGTACTCGTCTAAATATGTACAACATTGTCACATGAACAAACAAGTCATCTTCTTTCTTGTCACCATTCATAATTGAGTATATTTAAAATGAACACAAAGTTTTCTTTTGAATAAAAAATAAATTCTTCTAACTTAAGTTTGTTACGTTTAATTAAAAAGATAAATCTACTGTTTGCATTTGCTTGCAATAATGAATCAGAATTATACAGCGTTTGATTAGTTACGTATTTACCTTAGGAGCTATGTTAGCGTAGAATTAATAGCGTTGTGTATATCTTATTCGCATTTTAATACTCTTGAAATGTTGACCTTTTAGACCTTTACACATTATAAATACACATAGCACATAGAGGGGTACAAATTATTAACGCTGTACACAATAAGCTAACAATAAGTTATTTGTGATTTGGTTTTGCGTGAATTACCCGTGGTGCTTTACCTATTCTAATGTGGCGCACCTAATCGTCGTTATTGTACAGATAACATAATTTTGTAGATATAATGAGAAATTACGAATTAATCATTTAATAGAGTTTAGTAAACAAAAACTTCACATAAAATAGTATTGAATATTCTATCCCAACGATTAGGTACGGGCGTTGATTGAATGTAAATATATCGACCTTTCACTGCATTGTCTGCACAGTCAAACCTCAATCTTGTATGAAACAATGCATTATTTGTTCTGGAGATTGATCCACATTTAGGCTCTGCTTCAATATCCGGCGAGTCCAAGCGAGCTTTGTTGCTAACGTACACGGTTAGTCTCTCCAAGTTGAAAACGTAGTCTCTGTATGATGTCACTTTATCTGTTCATAGGAATAAATTCTCTTCAAATATCTCATATATATTATAATATATACCAAATATACCCCTGAGAATATAAATCCGAAAATCTGATTATTTAGTAAAAGATTTTCTGTATTTACGTAGCTTTATTGATTGTCGTCCGTCCAAATTGTCAATTCATCTGCATGAGTCTAATTTGAAACAATTATATATAAATACCTTGACCGTCCCCCTGCCACGTAAGAATTACAACTCCAGTGATTTCAGATTTTCGTCCCAAGTCAACCATCCAAATGGGATTTTCCGCATAATAATTATCCATTATTGCGCATTTAGGCAGAAGTATGTCTTCATTTCCATCAACGGCTAAGGAGGCGTGTCCATACTTCCAGTCCTTCCAAAAATGTCTCTTGTCATTTGACCACACTTCTTTCTTATACGCCAAGTTTTCCACTGAAATACACAAAAAGGATTATATTACGTATTTACATTACAGATATATAAAAATGAAAAAATGCTTTCTGCAACATAAAAGTGAAAGCACGAAAATGTACTGGAAGAATATTTAGTGGATAGCTTACTGCAGGGAGCAAGTTCATTCAATCGGAAAAACTCTTGCGGGCACAATCTGGAAGGGCATCCTAAGAGAGCGGCTCTGATTGCTATGTGATTATGCCAAGTGGTTGGGTGCAGACGCACGTAGCGTGCTACAAACGGAGTATTTAGGTAATGTCTTCTCTCCGTCGATTTATCCATGTTAGCTCCAAATATCTATTTAAACATCAAATATCAATTTCACTTCATATAAAATCCAAATTCAATTTCCTCATTAAATATAGCGGTCACAAGGTAGTCAAGCAAAAATTGATACTCACTTTCGGGCTTAGATGATTCGTTTCCTTGTAGTAATACCAAATTGACGAGTCATTGCTGTACGAAATTGTGTAAGAAGTGACCCAATGACGACGTCCCGTGTCTCCCCTACCTCTGGTCAATATCCCCGTTACAGTTGTCGGTGGTCCGACTTCGAACTGAAGCCATTGGTGGGCTATGGAAGAAAATTTCCACATTTCATCACATCATCATCATCATCTAAAGGGAATTCTTATCAATTAAATATCATCGTGCAAAAAATAACTACGTTGACTAGTCTCTGACGCACACACGCCGCTAATTAATAATTAAAGAGTGTCAGAGAAACTACAATTGGAAACAGCAGGTGAAAGCATGGACTTTCTCCTGAGATACCAGATACAGTGTTTAAGCTTACTCTTTCTGAGGTCCTCACGGAGCTTGTTCGACAGAATCTAGATAATACCTATACGCTATAATATAGCGTGCGCTTGTTAATGCTTCTCAATTACATGACACGAAATTCCACTTACTATTGCTGTGTCTGGAGCACCAGGCCCTGTGAGAATCAATGTGAGCATCCTCAGGTTGACAAGAGTTCTTCTTAGCCCATGAGGCAAAACTGGAGGCTGTTAATCCGGCACCAATTCCCGGCCCGCTGATTAGTGATGCACACTCTGTAAATAAGAACACAGACAAAGGAGACACAGAAATTAACTCCGATCCTCTTGAACAATTCCCTTGATCGCATTTCTCAATTTCCCATCTGAGATCCTCTCCCTTTGTAGTATTAGTAGGGAGTATCATGGGATTCTCGCGTCTCCCTTCCACGAAAGAAACACGTCCAGAAAATATACATATATCTTAAAGGATCATGTGAAACTGAAGTGTACTGCCAGTGTATAGGGGAGCATTAAAAGATAAAAGAAAAAACAGAAGCAACAGGAAAGGAAGAAAAAGCACTTTCACCGAATCTCCATCAATTGGAAGACCATATACATATAGAACAGCAGTATTTCTTGCATTGATTCCTCTGTACGTGCCACCAACACAAAGATATCTCTGTCTCTCTTCCACAAACTAAACTACTACATTCTCACGACACTTTACATTACTTTTAATGCGTTTTCCTTCCCCTGTCCCGCATGGTACAAGTTATAATTCGTGAAAATGAGCAGATCTGACTAATCCTTTGAAATGTGTTCACAGGGAATCCAATACAACAAAGAAAATTAAACTACAAACATAAAGAAAGCAATATATTACATATTTACATAATGCAATACCATTACACAGTTTAGCACAGTAAACTTGTAATCCTCTCTAGCATCCAATAATAGATTGCTGTCGTGGCCAGTGTCACAGCAAATTGGAATTGCTACCACTAAGCAGTTCGGAGAAGATCGTGAGAACTCGTAAAATCATCCCTCAAAGTTATGCAGATACAAAAACCGACATTATTATTTGATTAAATTCGTCGAATTCTCCTGCAGCAGTTGGAAATACAACTTAAAGAGTTTTACGGATTTTTTTTACAAGAATTGGACAATCATTTACTGATTTTGCATGACCACAAATTAAATAGTTTATTTAATTCCCGTGGAACACGTGGAACAAGTACGACATTAGAGAGAAATAAAGCAATCAATGGTATGTGTCCTAACTACATAAATAGATAAGCATTTCTCTTGTATGGCCCACTGCTTTAGACAGCGCCTTTTTATTCCTTAGCACAGATATAGTAGATTAAGATAGTTTCTTGGACTTTCCTTTGTTACATTACTAACTTTAGATGTCTCACTCTATAACACGTTTTACTACACAAACGATACTTACTACAAGGGTTATGTTTCTCTAGTAAGTTGTAATATAGGTGCAATCCAACTGTCAAACTGTCGTGTTCTATTTCTGTTTCTACTCTGGGCCTGCCTCTATGGGTACTTCTGATTCTATTCAGTTATTAGGATGTCCCCGTCCAGTGTGCTGACTGGGCAACTTTCATTGGCCCCACAAAGATAACTTTATATGATGATAAAAGAGATTCTACTCATTGTCAGTGACAGCATTACAAGAAGATGAAGTGACACTTGGAGAAACTTTTCTTTGCTAATCCCGTCTCGTAAGTGAAAACTTTATATGTAGTAGCTTTAACGTAATTTGAGAAAGTTTGTGTTCGGAGGCAAAGGAATAATAATAATACTAATAATGTATACGCACTACTGAGTCGTCATCTTGTTTATGTATGCAGGATGTGACAGCTTATTAATATGAAATTGAGTGAAGCGAATGAGAATGGAATTTGCTATGGAAAGATGGGCACTTGTAATTTTCTGATTAACAGCTACAACCACCACCGCTGTATTTCAAGAATGTATTATTATTTTATTATTGTTACTAGATTGTTGGCAGATGATGAAAAAGAGTATTTGTAACAGTGTATGATGTTACTCTGTCCAAAATAGAATAAAATGTATTAATAGTATTTTACGTACTGTGATGTACGATATGTAAATAGTAAAAGTGGGTAAACGAGGAGCGGCGTCTGCTGGCTGGCTAGTCATCAGTGCATGCTGATTTGTCGCTGTCAGACGCGCCGACTGCCACTGACTGCGTCTTGGTCGAGATAATAAATTTGCAGTAATTTTCCATTTACTAGAAATTGTGACTTGAGACCTGGGCCGATGCACACAGATGAAAGTTAGATGAATGGTGACAAATATATAATGTGTGTGTTTCTAATTCCACTTTCTGACAAATCCATTAGGCGAATATGTGCAAAAAGTAAATTGCAATCCTACGGCTCCATAACTTCCTACTTTAATAATAGCTAACAGTATAGTGTGTGCATATATACATAGTATAAGGTATTAGTATGGCGGGCTATTTTGAATAGTAAAATACGTATGTAGCTACTAACATACATGTATGTAAATATATCCATAAGTAATCTAGGCAGTTTATTTTCAGTGTATTTGTCTGAGAGAACATTTGTAATAAGTTGGAAGAGGGAAAATAAGGATAGATTGCGTACAGAGTGAGTCTAAATGTCTATATCAGTGTATGTATTTTGACATGGTGTGCTTGTAAGTATTGTGAGCCAGTTCGTAAGGACGTGGACGACAGGGAGACTAGGATGCTAAACTCTAAATGCATTTATTATGCATAAAGCACGAGTGCATGTATTTTGTCAAGCGGGGGAATTGAGTAAAAGAACTTGAGTTAAAGGAAAAGATGAATACCTTGACAGCCAGAAATTTCCAGACGAAGACTAGGATTACGATGCCATTCGAGAACATGGAGTCTCACAAATCTTGCTGTGACTGGTGAGTCAAGCCACACACTTCGGATGCTATAGGAGTCGTAGTTCCCTCTGAAAGTCTTCAAGAAAGAGAGAGAGAGAGAGAAATAAATATATTTGCAAATTCCCTTGTTGACGGAAAATGATTGCAGTTAGTGACATGACTCATGTCATTTGTTATTCTTTGTACTATTCAAATATTATTCTCCTACTACCATTTGAATAACTTTCTTTATATGCAAAGCTCACGCAGCTCCACACGCAACTACTTCCTGGGGATTTAAAATTGCTGACACACACTGGCGCATATATCAAAATGTGACAAATAAGTTTTATGTAAATTCTAACCAGTTACCACATTTTTTAATATTGTATCTGCACTCATCGTGTCAACTGGGAATTGATAAACTGACTATTTACTTGTTATAATTTACTTTAGAAAACTATTATCTTGTAGAAATCGTAGGAGGTAATATCTGTATATAAAACCAGGCAGGAAATGAAATCAGTAAGTAACTGCGCGAATTTTCAAAACAAATGATTGTAAAATGCACAATACCTTTATCATTTATTGGCTCACGCCCTTTCCGTGTTTCAGTCGGGCCAAGCACTTACTACCACTACCAAGTGGAACTTTTTCCTCTCCATAAAATATACAACAGGATGTAGAAGATTCAGGGAAACGGTGGTGGTGAGTGAAACAGAAGGATACTAATCGTTATGGTTCGCAGTTAATGTTCTTACAGCTCTCTTTCACTGTACACACAGACAGCAGTCGCCTTCTAACAAAAAGTATTCATTCCTTCTGTTTTCTCTTCTATCTCTCACTGCGAGAGCCATTTCCGCTCCGCTTCCCATGTCAAGTCTAGTTAGTCGGTTGAATTTTTAGCTTATGCTAATTTGACAACATTAGACTGTGCACAAGATGTTCTTCTGTGTAGCGAAAAAAAGTCTCCCGTGCTCCTGCTATCCCATTGCAAATGGAAATCATCTTTATACAGAAAACCAACTCAACGATTCCATTCGAATGAGAAAGCAGTCACTTCCGATCAGACGTTGCCCCCATGAACCCTCTGTATGTATGTATAAGATCTTGTTGATGGAACAAATTCAATTCTAGTACCAGTAGTTCATTGAATTCACAAAACACTTCTCCCGTATAGGCGGGAAGCATTCAAAGTTGAAATAAGATTTTTTTTGTTACACACATAAATTGTTCATCTTCACAGAACCATTTAAATGTCCCTTTTAAATTCAGCAGAGAGACGATTCTCGCTTTCATCGGAAGATTTCATCATTCCCCAAAATTATTCCCTGCAGAGGAAAATGGCAAACCATGCAAGTACAGTGTGTATCTACATTTCAAGAGTCCTACCATTTTACCACTACTTATGTATTTTCCTGTGTACTACCAACACAGACGTCTAGTTAGCCAAATGACATGACAATAGAGTGAAACGAGATATCCGACTTCAGCGGGATTTTTCCCACAAAAAATGCAGACTATGAATGACAATTGAAAGAAATACTCACTCTCTTTTTTCCGTAGACGTCGTGAATAAAGTCCCACTTGAAAGCATCTTCGCTGAAGGCGAGCGTGAAGGAGGTGACCCACTCGAGCTCATCACCTCTGCCTTGAGTAAGCAGACCGCTGACTTGAGTCAAAACGCCGAGATCAACGAGAAGCCAATGACTTTCGCCGGGGCCCGAGCTCATGGCACACCAGGCCTGAGAGCCGGGCTGGTGCAGACGAGCGTACTTCACCTGACACGTTGGCTCGTCCTTAACTGACGAAGCGGACAGTTGCCAGTCTTCAATTTGACCTGTCATCAACCCCAGTGGTTTTGAACAGCCTGAAATGTGCATAGAAAAACAAATCGTGCATCCTTCAAGAATTAAAGACAACTTGTCACATTTTATCTTCCCGTGTCTCCTTTTTCGTCTCTACTGCGGTGCACTTTCCTCGAGATCGTTCATTATACTTTAATGAGATGGACGTTGGTGTAACTGAAAGATAAAATCGAACACGCAGCCGCGACCAATGAACAAACTCATTATCTAGTCGAGTTTCCCTATTTGCTCTTCTGCCGCGTGAAATTTACGAGTTGTATGCTAAATGTTTACAAATGCTGACACAACCGTGATAACAAAGAGACAGTATTTCTATGGGATGCTTAGCCAGAATACTAAACAAAGTATGTATGTCCAGTTAATCAATCTGACAATATAGCCTTCAGGACTAAAAAGGAAATATTAATTTCTGGAAGAGGAATTTGTGTAATATTCAAGGGAGTAATACTCACTTTTAAAAATTGTGATAACCAAAATGTAAGCCACTGAGGAATAATTGTCACCCGCGGTGTTACTTTAGGATGATATGTGATATAATAATTACGACATTTTCCCAGGCACAATTCCTTTTCCGCAAATAAACTCGCAAAATTCCAGCTGTGCCTAAATTATGACAAAGGACCCTGCGTTCAATAGTAATCTTCACAGTGGATCTTTATAGAATGTTACATTATAATAGCGTGTGCAAAGTTGTAAACAAAAGAAAAGCTATTAGAAAAGCAGAAATCTGACATGAAAAGGCGGAGAGGGAAACAAATGAAAAGCAAGACGGAATAATTTTATGATGTTGTTGCCTGTTGTTTTCTCTGTCTCTCTCTCTGTAATGGTCATTTTGCTCATTACTTGTAGTGTGTAACCTATTACCCCATCCAAGAATTAATATGCCATAAATCTGGACAGAGCAACCCCTTTATTGCGTTTAGAATCGTATTTATTACGGTTCACTCAGCATGTGCACACCTGTGCTCTCGGTAAGAGAGCTACACCCACGTTACCGGTGTATAATTGCAAGTACAGTGCGTGGAATATCAACCGCAGTCCTAGCTGTGCAGATGTATGTACGGGTCCTTTGGGGAAAATTCTTGATCCACCTTCTTGATCCATCAATTGTGTGCTATTAAACCACGGTGGAATTTTCTTGTGGTTTAATTGCTTTATTTAGGTTCTTTTAATGTCTACAAGAGCACTGCGCACTTTTAGGCTATTCAGTCAAATGCTTTTATAAGAAGAGTTCGAGTTTTCATATTTTCCGTTCAAGATGGTTTGTATGCCATTAAAAGGATTGATTACAATTTATGTTTGGGGTACTGGCTCAGTAATAAAGAGCTTTTCCATGTTTCCATTTTTCTTCATCATAGGATTATTATGTCCGAGAGATAATTGCTTGGGACGAGGACTCGGAGAATCTTAAGGCTATTTGATATTCCCTACATTTAATGCAACCTGTTCCTGCTCCAGTTCCTGAATTCCTTTGTGCAACTATTTGTGTGTAGACCGATAGAGTCTGGATGATGGATTTCCTGTCAACCGCTGTAGTAATCTTATTCGACCCAAAATTTCTATATTTAGGGTGATCACAACCCTTACACAGTTATTTAGTTTATGCACAGCATGCAACAACTATTCAATTTTTGTGAGGTGTGTAGTATTATAATATAATGCATGCAATCATATTTAATCAATCTTTTGAAAGATTCTATTACTTTTGAAGTAGAACACCACCGATATGTTACCGCTTTTATCTATAGTTCTAATTACTGATATGAAAACAAAATATTCCATCGACCTGTAGAATTCTTTATAATAACTTTATAATAAGTTATTTATTTTTACGGTGGGGTGTGTAAGTACTACTACTAATAATATCAAGCTGCATTGTACAGACAGCGCTCGCCAGAAAATGTTCGTTGAAAAATGGAGTAGGAAAAATCTGAGAATTAATATACAAGACTTTGTAGAAATTTGGAAAGCACGGCAACATACAGGGACAGTTTCTTGTAGTATGTACATTGAGGAGTCCTTGAACAAAAGAATGCTGGAACGAAATCTCAAGTTAATGTTCAAGGTTTGACCGACCGATTAAAGTGAAACTATTGTGTAAGTACTTGGGTACATGAACTGAATGCACTAACACTTAATGCAAATATCTTGTCGTTTCATTTCCACTCGTGTTTTGGCTTTATTTCTCATTTGTTGTCTCTAAAAGAATGGGCCTTGCTTACAAAACACTCTTGTAGACTTCATTACCATACAAGAGCAATATTTAGCTTACGCTAAAACTCGACAGTTTTCTATTACTTACGACTATTAATTTCCCTTTATGCATACAACAATGGTGTTACGGTTTCGGTAGAATGCGCCCTTAAAGACTACATAAAAAATTTTCACTTCTTTTCCTTCTACCAGAGTTTCTTTCCAAGGTTTTCCATGAAAAACATGGTGATGCTGAAACTTGCAAATGCATATATTTGGTTGGTTAATACTTGCTAAAAAATTCCAAATGAGTAAAAAATGTAATAGGATCCGATCAAATGCGGATGTACCCGTAAAGTATACAACGTAATTTGCGAAAATGCTGCGGAAAAGATCTTGCACGCTTCACCTACATCATCCGTGTGTTGACTCCGCAGAAGACGATGATAGAAAGTACTCATTTAATAGATAAGAGAGGAAGCAAAAAAAGCGCTGACACGCTGAAGAGGAGGAAAGAGAGAGAGAGAGCTGTGGTTGTAGTAATCAGACTAGCATTTGTATAATTTACTTAAAATGAATGAGAAAAAGAAAGTCGTTGACTGATACAATTTACAGTATAGGGTATCTCCGTCCGTTGTAGGAAGCAGAATGTGCATCGAGCGTGGAGAAATTTCACAAAAACTGGAAAGCATATGAGACGAATCGATTTCTTGCGTTGGCATTCTCAAAGATACGAAATTTTCTATTTTTATCACAAACTAACCAAAAAATCTGTTAGCAAATCAATAAATTTAATTTGCACAAGATGTTTCGACTAATAGCACTAATGAGTAACCACCAGCGTTTAGCCGCACTCTTCTTACTATTTTATTGTAGGCAGACGAACGACGACAATTAAACGTTTCTGCATATCAACATTCGACATGTGGTGGTGTTAACTGAGAATCTTTATATGTAGGACTAGAGTGCAATTTGTATGTTTACTCGTTCATTAACAACAGCAGGCAGACTGAATGAGTGGAAATTAACCAAAATGAAAATCATTATTCTCTTGGCATCCGGTTATGTATGCCATACAACCATTTCATGGGTTACAGCTTCTGTTTCTACGCCCACCTTGCAAAAAACTATGCTAATTGACACAAGTGTACGCAGGCTGAGTTGTGTCCTGGTGTCAGCCCGTAGAATTTTCTTCCAGCATCTGTCGAGGAATCTCATCTGAACAAAAATTCGCATAACTGACAACACAACAGAGGGCAAAAATATATCTAGAAGAAAGATCAGCTGATTTTTCAAGTGTACCGTATACACCCTTTGTATGATCGTAAAGATCAAATGCAATAAATAAATGAGCAACCTTCGGCTTTTCTTTTATGTCAAGAACGATGACAGGAAACAGTTTTTGTTAGCATTGTAGCTGGCCTTGTACACGGTCGCCCTTACGATATCTACGCTATATTATTAGTCTGTGACGATTTTTTTAAAGGTTACATACACTTCCACATTCATTTTATTTCTACTTGCAGCTTTCTCTTACATTTCAAACAGCCAAAGACAGCAAACATCAATACAAAGTCATTTTATTCGTGACTGTCTCCCTTGGAACAGATATCAGGAGGAATGGTGGAGCAGCGAGCAGGCATTAAAATGAATGAGATTCCTCAAGATGACTCAAGCTACAATTACAGTGAAAGACAAAGCTCTCGAAGAAATCTCCATCCACACATGTACACATTTAGGTATGCAGATAAAAATGTTTTCACTCACCAGGCTCGTACATACTGACGAAGGAAATGCTCGTCGCAACCATCAGGAAGAACACGTGTGTCAAATAATTTGGGACAATCATCTTCATTGGCATTTTGGTTTTTGAGAGTCCGGTTGTCCCCCAAATAAATAATCTTTCGTTGATTTCACGTGGTGTTGGGATCGTGAAAAGTCAAATATGCGAATACACAGAAGAGTAGCCGGCTACAAGGTCCTTTGTTCTATTGTAATGGTGTGCATCGCAGCAGCCACAACAGTAATCATGATGAGAAAGAGCAATTTTGAATTTTTATTTGCTTCCATATCTCATTGACCTGTCGATAAATCATTTGAGATCCAAATCAAAATTACGTTTATGACTCGAATATCCATAAAATAGAAATAAAAGTATTTTACGATTCAGTCACTAATACAAAGCAAGGCAATTTTATAAAACTTGTTCCGGCAATAAAATTTTTAATGAGCTGCTTCTACTACCAAGAACTTAACATGTCGACTACTGGCATCAAGGCATTCTTTTCGACACTCGACTACTGGTGTTTCCTCAGCGCAATAAAGCAAGTGTTACTGCTGTTGCTGCTGTGATCCGTGATACGAGGATGCACATTTAAATACAACACACACACAATTTCACAGTGATGACTGATTTTAAGATCGTTAGGCAAAGTAGCAGTTAATAGTCGTTAAATTAACCGTGAACATTTCTGCCAGCTCAATCCAATGTACTATGAACATCTAATCCGAAAAAACGTGCAACATTAATGTTTAATATTTCAAACTTTTGATTGTGTACTTTACTAAATCGTGTCTCATTAGTTTAGAAGACAATCGTTAAAAAGGAGTGTTGCAATTCACAGAATTTCAATTTAAGAATCAGATGCTCCTTTGTTTAGTTCAGCAGTAGTTGCTTTGTTAGAATTGCGCGCATGCGCACTATAAATAATAAGCAATTGAGTGAGTGTATTAGCAGTTATTGTGCATTGTATTTGCATGTCAATTTTTCTGCTTTGTTGTTTTGCAACACACACAGGACAGGATTGATACAGCCGATTTTCATAATCCATTCATCAATTGCAGTCAAGCCCAAGTGGCAAAAACAGTATTATTATTATTTCCATCAACATTAATCATTCAAATCGTACAAAAGTGTCTTAGTGTTTTTCTACCTTCACAAACGTTCTCACACACACACACAACTCACAAGTAAGTCTACTTTACGAACAACAAAGATACATTCATTATATACACGTAGCTGCAACAATAAGCCAGAAAAGATCGGCAAATACATTATTTCTGCCCATGCAAAAGCTGTTCAGTTTTTATTTTACAGTAAGACAACACACATAAGTAGAAGAGAAAAGCATTCATCCAACTATTTACTGATTACTATCCAAGAGTGAAACTCGTGATGTGCTTTTCAATTCAGAGGATGAAGTGAGCTTGACTTTAGTTTTTTTTGCTATATAATAGAAAACAAGATGAAAAACTGGAATCAACATTTGCTGCTCCGGTGTGTGAGTTAGTGCTTGTTTGCAAGTGGTGCAGGGTTGCTGTGCTGTGCCTCTTTCCGTTTTGACAGTCCTGACAGTCGACGTGACGAGAAAGTTATAAATAGAATTCAATCCAATACATTACAATCTGTGTGTGTGCATGGGACATGAGAGTGGCTGGCTGGCTTGGCTTGGCTCTGGAGGATGAGCGAGAGAGATGAAGAATAGATGATCATTCAAAGAAGGAAAATAAGGAAATGGAAATACTAATACATCTTTCATGCTGATGTGATGACTCGCTCGTTGTGCACGGTTCTCCCTCTCACTATTATTATTATTATGTGATCCAGCAGAAGAGAATAAATATTATAGGAGAATGCGGCTGGCTGGGGGATATGAGTTTGCAACGGTTTGCGTGTGCACAACTCTTCTCTTTTTGTGATGCTAAGGATGTTTGCAGAGCTCTCGAATGCGAATCATTGTCTTGCAGACAGGTGTGCCCTCTCAACCAGTCAAGTCACTCAATTTATATATACATACAATGTTGGATACACAAAAGCTACATTTACCACTCTGGCAACCCAGCAGGCTACAACAAGAGGTTTGAACTCTATCAATTTTAATTTTACTGCCAATTTTCTGACAGAATGCGTCCTCTAATTTTGGATAGAACAGCGCTTTTGGAGTGATTCACAAAATGATGACTAAATTCAGTCATCTGAACGTGGATAGAGGAACAAACTAGTTTCTAATTAAATACGGGACAAATCGTGAAAGCAAACAAGGTGGATTATAATGAGCTAATCTGTTCTGTGATAACTGTAATTTGTTGGACAGTTTGACTGGCATATTACTATGTAAGTACAATACACAAGTAAGTAAAAACCTATATGAACTGCTTATAACGATATAGCTAGTGCATAATAATAAATTCATAAAGTGTACATACATATGTGCATGTAAAACAGTCGATGAATAGTAGTACCAGTTTAATAAATCTGAAAATTGTATCCACGTAACTCATAAACGGTTCGAAAAGGAAACTAAAGTATTTTAAGTGTGTTAAAGCACATAACGTACTTATTGACATTGACCCCAATGGCTGATCTTACCTAAAGTATATAGTTTATATTATTTAAATATTAAAAGTATTTCTTTACACATGGCGTTGTTCGCCTTTCATTTATGTACAAATTAAGATCGTAAATGCTTGCAGTTTTCAGAGTTATTCAAAGTATTTTTCATTGAGATAACCTGGCGATCATTCTAAATGAAAATACGAACTGCATGGATCCAATGTTTCCTCTTTTGAACAGTAACAATGTATCCATTCCTCAAGATTATAGATTCAACAACAAAAGAAATGTTGAAAGGATCCGCAACTAAATCGGACAGACCCTTATATATAGCTCCAAAAGTGTTTCAGCAAAAATTTAATTTTTGCTATCGCCCACTTTGAATAGCGTTTTCATAGAAGTTTGTCCTTTTAAAAGCTGAAATTGTTCAGACAGGCTTTTATCGCCAACAGATTTTAGTACAACCTACTGATGAATTGTAATTGAATTCGCTCGAACATTAACCAAAATTCAATTACAAAATCTGTCTTGCAATTTCACCCCCACAAATCAAATCGTGTAGTTAATTTTAATAGAGATTTGCAGAAAGCCAGCCCTCAACACACACATTATTACTATATGCATATTCAAATATGTATGTATAATACACAGTAGAAAAAAACACATGCAATAATGGCTTGAGTGGTGGCGTTTCCTCCTGGTCCATTAGAGAGCGAAATGGAACAAGTAGTGTTGGAAGATGGATGGTGCGGAGACAAAAGCAAATAATCTGCAGTTACCATAAGTGAACTGGCTTCCGCTGATTTATTACCTTAATCCGGACAAAGCCAAAAATGAAAGACAAAAGAATATACCTTCAATAGACAAGTGCACAAAAACTTTAAGTAATGTCAAGTGTGTTTCCTAATGTGTTCAGAGGCTGGCAGTAAATAGAATTTAATATACACACACATACAGAGAGAGAGAAATGGTGAGCGACTAATGACTGAATATATGTATTGTGTGTATAGACTCCTTAAACACAAGAGAATTGTGTTGTATACAAAATGTAGTAGGAAGGTGAGATGAGATATTGCAGGAAAGCATCAGCAACTCTTCTCACTCTTGATGTATGCATTTGAGCTGCTCCTTTATTCTGCTAGACAAAAACACTAACCGTCTACATATAGGAAATACACTTCAGCAAATAGCATCAGAAAGGTAAAACGGCCAAAACACTTTACGGTGCTCCAATCTAATAACGACGAGAGTATTTTATGCAAAGTGCTAAATAGTCTTCAGTCTAGTCTGTACAGATAAATAATTTTGCACTGAAAGCTTACACTGTACACGATAGTGTATTATGTGTGCGTGTAAACTTTAATACACTTTAAATATCTTCTGTGTGCCCTGTCCTGTCACTTCAATTTATCGTCCACTATATTCACCAAAACGGCAAACAAAGCGACAAAAACTCCTCTCACCAAATGCAACAAACTCTAAAGAGGAATTAACAAGGCACAAAAGGTAACCTCTAACTCCATTGCTCGCCTCTGCTCTCTTTTAAGGAGCCACACTCTCTGTTTAAGTAAGTAAACTGGATCATTATTAGTTGAGTGCATTTTACTCTCACTCACACGGTAAATGCGTTTTACAAAGTGGTAAAGAGATTTTTTTCATTGTGATGCAAAGTTTTAATAAAAAAGAACGCCAACGATAAGCTGCTATTATAATGCTATGCAAGTTTCTATTGATATTATGCATTCACTTGCTCATATAAAGGAATGACTACAAATCAGGAGGACAGATTAAATAACGACTATAGTGTGGGAATGTATAAAATGTTCGCATTAATAATAATACCACGTAAAAAGTTACTTAAAACGTATTCTGCTGCTACATAGACTAATAGTATGTACATTATAAGCTTCTCACGCGTATAGCACTAGTTTTTGATAGTGATGGCAAACAAAATTGGAGCAGATTGAGTAGACATTGACAAAACTTGTCGTGACAAGGCATTAGACTGCTGGTGAGAAGTTTCCTTCCATCAGTCGAATCCACTCACGTCACCGCCCGCTCGCCCGCCGCCCTCAACAAGTCAAGTCAAAGACACCTCCAACTTTCTACCTCAGCAGTTGGTGAACAAATGCTCAACATCAGCGCAATGAGTCTTGACAGCTTTCTCCTTCCTTCATTTAAAGTGAATTCTGCTCTTTCCTTGTATGTACATACACTCTGTGTATTTAGCACCAAAGGTGTACTCGAGGGACTTGAAATTTTATAATATATAATATATAGTAACTACTTTAGACTGAATACCTGTATGGTACACATCTCAAGGATGTAGATAAGAGTCAGGTGCTACCACTTTACCCGTTAGACAGATTTGGCTTGGAACTAGTCCTTTTGGCTCCCGACCCTCGTTCTTCAACTACAGCATTTTAATATGTGTCAAGACAACGTCACCTCTACCTTGTCAATTCTGTCTATAAAGGATGATTAGTAGACGTCACCTACGTTTTACTGGCAGACAAGAGAGAAGATTTTCTAAGAATCTCATGACCACCTAAAGGGTGTTGAAAAAATATTCACTTTGAGGTCGATTGAAAATATTTATTTAAAAAATACAATGAATATTATTAACAAATTAGATGAAATTCCACATGTGAATACATTGTCAATACGGAAGAACAACAAATAACAATAACAAATTGTATGTAATATTATACAGTACATAATATATTCTCATGATATTTGCATTGTGCTTTAAATGAACTTTATCAAAGGCATATAAAATCAAATAGCAAGAAGTATCGTGACTGACGTGACAAGACAGTGAATGAATGATCACAGACAATGAAATATGTAGCCGAGAGTAGTTAAAAATCCTGATATCTGTATTCCCCCGTACACATTGTTCTCTCTCACATTGAGTAGCATTTCATCTACTTACTACCATTGCCACATTGCCAGTAGTAATGGAATCAGTGGAATGAGAACTTGAGTCAAGACAAGCAGACAAGTGCTTGATGAATAGCAGATAAGAGTTTATTTGATTGTCTTTACGACATCGTTAAATGTTGTTTAATGTGGACCGTTGTACACTTCTGTTGTAGAAATGTAAGCAGCAGAGTTGTCTCATCCGTCAACCGACCAATCGTCCTATCTACTCCTTATTTACACCAGAGCCATTATTGTGTGATGTGGTTGTGCAGTCTCTCTGTAATCACTCAATCTTCCTACACACCAGTTTAGAATTTCTAATTATTTGTTCATTGATTTGTAGCCAGAATCTACATAAAAGTCTCTCTACAAGAATTCCTTGAAAAAAATCTACAACTTTCGTCCTTATCAGTTTTTGTATCATTATTGTCTCCAGAAGCCAGACTGACATCATACCATGTACTTTTCTTGTATTTATTATGGAAAACGTCTGCGTTTCACTAATATTCGCAATTCGCACTCTCAAAGATTTTTCTCAGTTTGAATTTTTCCATTTAGATTGTCGGATATCGTTGTCACTGTATGTACTGTAATGGAAAACACACCATATACAGAGATGGAAGCAAGATAAAGACATACTATACTTGTTCGGTTCAGAAACTTATGTTTTCTTTAAGTGGGTAACCTGACGGATTTATTGGCTCTTTTCACTGTATGATTACATGTGTATGAGTATTGTATGGAATCAGAAAGGAGAAGATCACGATGATACTATTACAGAGTTTGGAGTTGCCGATTACTTGCCCTACTTGGTAATATTGCTTTACGTGCATTGTTCTAATGGAGCCAGTTACTAGCTGCTACTACTGCTTTCAAGAATTGACTCCTGTGCATTTCCACAGCTATTGCTATGCTAATGCATTAGGGTAGCAGCGGGCACTTCTAATCGCCCAAACTATGTACAAATGTACAACTGAAAAGTATACCCGTAAAACTGTCTCGTGCTTACTTATGTATTGGAGCCAACCATATTCAGTTTTTCTTCTTGTCCAATGCATCAAAGTAACAACAGACAGACAATGCACAGTAAATAGTGGACCTGCTCCCATAATCTCTATCATCATCTTCTGCTGTTGCTGCAGTACATTTCATCCTCCTTTCACAATGTACAGCGAGTCATGCAATAATACGTGTTACAATGTGCAGCAAGGAAAGTCTCTGTGAGCCAAATGTAAACAAGCACAGAACTAATATTTATATGCTGTACGTGCACAACAGTGCAGATAACATTCCTGCTAAACAAGGAATGGGAATAAAAACTCATCGTCGAATATCTCAGACTCTTCTCATACGTAAATATTGCTCAGTGACATTTATACTGTAGAAAAGAAGAAGAAGAACTCGAACTGTTTTTCTGCCCATAACCATAGTACATATATGTTTGCATTGTTGTTTGTGGTGGTAGATAGGCAGAGATTCCATACACTGTCCTTGTTGTAAGCATAAATTTAGAAATTCCAGTCGCAACATCTCATTTCAAGTCGCAAAGTCATAAACTTACACTTACCACCACAGTACACGTTGTATGTAAATAGTCGTAACAATTTATGTGTGAGATAGCCTTGCATTGCATTGCAACTTGATGGAAAAAAGCTCGCTTAAGGAAATAAAAGACATTTTTCAATTTCTGAAGACAGATAGCTTGTTTTTTTCCCTCATTTACACTACATTGTCAGTGATGAGTGTATTAATGACCAGAATCCTAGTCATTTACAACACACAAGTGTGTATTTATATTCTACAGACAAGTACATAAGCAGATACTTGGCCTAAATTATTGCATCTACAAAGAGTACAGCAATTTGTATATGTCGATTTTCAGTTCAAATGCAAATGAGCGTCTTCTTTGCGTGATTCTTTAGTGAAGTGAATCCTTTTGATTGAATGATTGTGACTTTTCCGAGTCAGACTGATTATGCACACGCAGAGCACCAGAACTGACAATAGAGTATAAAGCAAAGAATTATGTAGCCGCAATTGTATTCTTCTGTGAGAGAGAAAAGAGCTCTTCAATACATTTGCAGTCTATCAGTCAGCAGCCAAAGGGCAAGAATCTAACCGACCAGAGATTGAAGATTACAGTGTATTATGTTGTTTGTGTGTGTGAGTGGCACATATTAAGCTGTTTTGTCTTTGAGCTCGGTTCAGCAGCATGAGGTTGAACTCGTTTGCGAAGCCAATGAATCAGACTGGCCCCTGACATCGAGTCTCATTTCAAGATAATTCCGATAAATACCCCACACTTATGAGAAATTATGCCAATTCAATTCACAAATGCTTTTTTTTCTTTGTTTGATTAATTCAGTACAATTCTAGTATAGCAGAGACCACATGCAAGATGTACAGCGGCTTTTACTCTTCCTCATTCTGTGGGTGAACGGATGATAAGACAAGACAACAAATATTATATATACCCCTTCTCTCTCTGACTCTCCGTACAAGCAACCCCCTTCTCGCTCTTTAATCGAGTTATGTAAAATGAACAGCATCTCTTTCTCTTGAACTTTTTACAATCTTTCTGCTGTTGCCCTGGCCTATGTACGTGTTGCATCACTACAACTGTGTACTACTGAATTACATGCTTATATCTCTACCTATATGGAAAAGTAGTGCTTATTTTTATTTTTATTACGATTATTAGTGCACGCTTTCATAACGCCGCGACGGCGACACACTACAGAGATGCTGTACACTGCAGTAAAGGAGTGTTCTTGTGTAGCAGTACTCCGAGTGCAGTTAGCCATGTGCTCATATTTATTATATCGTCCAATGTGCCTAATTTCTTCATTAATATTATAGTGGGAGTAGTAGCTGAACTACGACTGCAGGTGGGATAGGCGCTCACTTGCTCAGTCAGTCAGTCGACCTCCTCTTCGTAATTTGTGTACACAGCCACTGTTAATGGATGGGATAACGTGGTGGCATGAGACGCGAATTTATTTTTAATGAGCCAGGCCAGCCGATTCGCACTACTCGATTGCTACCTACGCTAACACCTCTCAGGCAGCCACAGTGTGACTCGATATGGTCTATTGCACTACACTCGCTTGCACTTGAGACACAGAGAGTGAGAGAGAGAGACGTGTGGCTTGCTTCTTATATTCATTACTAATATTTCTAATAGACTCTTTGAGGAGAACGTTGAATTGATTTAAAAACAACTTTTATTTCCAATGATCAGGCTGATTTGCATGAAATGTTCCCCTTCTTCTCTTCTGCAATAATTACCATAACTTACACTCTGAGTGATGGAACTTGACTTTGTCCCATTCAAGTTCGATTTACATAATGGTTCTGATTGGACAGCAGAAATTATCTACTTAGAGTATTGTTTCGTCTCTCATCAAATCCATGTGTGACTGATTGCACTGAATTTCAATTATTCATTACGAGATGTCTATATGCCCCACTATATACACTATAGTATTACAGTACACATTGTAATTTCGGCAGTGTGGAAACATCTTATTGTTAGTGCAGCCAAAACCAAATTCTTACCTTTATATTGACCAGAATATGTACAAACTTTTCAATACAGATCTAAAACATCGTTATTTTATACTAATAAGCTTAATTGTTTGTTTCTATTATTATGGACTTGCTACTTAAACTGTAGCAAATACATATATGTAATATGATCTTGGATTATTATAGTGCATTAGAAGTTGCAGAGTAGTAAAAGATTGAACGTACTGCAAGAGTTCTCTGTCTCTACTAATGGAAAGTGAAGTCTCTCTCGAGTAATTGTGAAGGAGCAGTCAGCCATAGGATATGGACCCAGGGAGTAGGGCAATAGGCCAAATCGAGTGACAGAATAGAAGACAAATGAATTTTGTGAGGGTGAGACGAAAGAATGAGTCAAGTTGAATTCGAACTACGAATATTATATGATTCTCTGTATATATTCCTTCTATATAGGTATAGTTGCACATTATGCACATAGTGAAGGCATGTATGTATAATAGTAGATATATAGCAATTCACTTGAGAAGTAAATCTGATTTGAGTTGTTTTCATTTTAAAGCCACCGTGTCAGAAATTTGATTCATAATGAGGGCGAGGGTAGCCGCTTTATTTTGTCAATTTTGCCGCACTCTCTATACACTATCAGCCATTCTTTATGAGTTTTAAAATAAGATTTCTATCTTGCAATTTACTCTCGAGGCTTCACATCGGGTTCAAGCTGGCTTGCTTATATATCTTTACTTGCGTGTAACACAACCTCTAATGTAACCGTGCAAATTAATGTTACGCCACAAAACATCGGAAAGATACTCACTCAGTCGGTTGTTGCTTACCCACGCTCACCTCTTGGTTAATTTTAGCCTCTATCTTCTATATAGATTTTGTGAACCATTTCCTGCTATTTTCGAAACTGTGTTACCCACCGCCGTATTTTGGTTTCAGTTTTTGAAATTAAAAAAACGGGATCAGTAGACCAACTAATAACAGTCAATGTTGATAGCTATTCAATCTGTAATGATATGGAACACGAAAATAAAATATGACCACACAAACTACAAGATGCAGAAAACTCTTCTCTAGTGGTGAAAATGTACAGCCATTATTTTGCTTTCTATTTGAAGAGTGAAAAGTGAAACAAGGAAAATAGTTATAAAATGGTGCAGTAAAAATCATCACAAAATCACAACTCTACGTGTGTGTTATGCGTGCATCACAACTGGAGGCTGGTTCGGTTTTTATTCGAACATTACGTCAGATTTTACAACACCGTAAAAAGAAAATAATAAAATTTCGATTTTTTACTTATTTCTGCAATATTTTCCATGTTTCATGCTTTTTCTAGTGTTTTCGTGGCAGGTTGGCTGTAAAATCAACCCATAAATGTACATGGTCAATAAACACTGTAGACCGAATATCACACTAAAAGCTTCGTATAAAATCAATATTTTTCTAAAAAGATGTTGAACTTTTTTCTACAAAGTTGCTGCTGTCTGTCAGTCTTCATGTAAATAAAAAGATACCTTTAGGAAACAGGATACTGGATAATACTTGCAGAATCTATTATATCCAAACATTATTAAATATTAAATACTGAAGTCAATTTAAATCAGTCATCCTCAAAGTGGGCAAAATAATTGCAAAATTATTTTTCCGCTCTCTCACGGCAGAAATTACGTTTGACAACAGTGAATAATGTGACAGGTTGAGTGACATGACATCAGAAAGTGCGACAACAACAGCAAGAATGATTAAACAAACTTGCATGACTCAGACCAACTATAAACGACAAACAATGGTCGCTAAAAGCAAGAGCAGTAAATAAATAAATGGTTCTTTGAGCTAAATTATTATTATAGCATTCATTTTAAACAAACAATCCTGCCTACTTATTATCTGACCACCCTGCCATTGTATATACACACGAAAGAGTATTTGTAAACACACATTTCTTCGTATACGCAACATGTAGGCTACGATAGAGATACGCCATCTGAAACACAGTCACATCTGCAAAGTTTGCAGCAACAGACTGTATGGATCTTAAGTAGTAATTTATGTGCAATCACTCACGAACGAAAGTATTGATGAGATGCACACGATAATAATATTATGGATTGATCTGCTGAATACCAAATGAACTACTTCTCCTAATGGGGGAAAATAAGATTAAATTTGATTACTTTACATTACTAGTCAAACACACCTAACTATTCAATATTCTACTCAATCATTTATTGTCTGTCCTCTCTTGTGCGCTCAATGTTCACAATCCAATCCATTAACTATTCGCACTCTCGATATTATTACTTTGTACACAATGGAAACCTCTCTGCGTAAACTAATCAAAAAAGCTTGGCGTTCATAGTACAAAGTACATACATAATAATAGTAGAATGTTATTTCTCTATTCAAATTCATACTTAGGAAGGACATATTATAAAAACATTGGCAATTGCAATATTTTGCTATTCACTCTTTCCGTCCCTCCTTTTATTTAGTAGTGGATTTGTGAATGTCTATACGATAATTCTTTGACTCAAGTAGTGAATGCATAATAAAGAAAATGCACTCTCCCTTCTCATTTAGACTAATTATGACGGAGTGGAAGCAATTAAAGGGCCAACCTCACTTTCATGTGTGAACCAAATATAAAGTGCTATGGGTGCACACACACAAACTCATGGTGAGTGGGTTTGAATGAATTTAAATACTTGGATTTACTCGTTTGATTCGCATTGCTGTCAAAATAAGTGAGTGAGTGGCTGATGCTGCACTTGATTTGAACTCGTATGACTTTTGCTGTGTTGCGTAATAATTTGCATTCAACGCTTGTACTAGTTAGTTAGTTAGTGTGCAGGCAGACTAAACGGACAGATGTCTATCAAGGAAATTAATGCAATTCGATGCAAATCAACCTCGGCTCCATATTTTTATTTGGACGAAAGCCCGTCTTCGTTAGACTAATGCACAGAGATACACCACTTGAATGTGCACCAGAGTGAAATGCATTTTGCAAATCGCAATTACTGCGAATTGCTCGAATTCGTGAATGCACATCGGGAGGGAACAAAAAAAAACGAGACTGAATTCAAATGAAAATGTCGGGCAAATAAGTATTAACAGTGCAAGACACAACAAACAACTGCACTTATAATAGAAAATAATGAAGTTAAGTGGGGCTGTATGTATCCTGTACTCATTTATTGTTTGGCAGCTACTATGACTTTAATTGCGTGACAACCATAGAGAAAATAAAAGAGAGAAGCTTAGAATCCCGATTCTCCTCCTAGTTAAACTAAATAATCTGTATAAGACACATAGGAATAAAAAAAATACAAAGTTTATGCGTTTTGTGGGTTGGAGCATGTCCTTGCTCTTTAAATCAATTATAAATCTTGGGGAGTAGCAGAACTACCACCGTCTGTCTGTCAGTCCATCTATCTGTCTGTCTGACCAAGGGTAGCAAATGTTATGTACTAGTAGTGACTTGACAGCATAAAATGTGTCAGGAAGATTCAATTAAAATCGTTATTCAAATTAAAAGCCGCCGCATGGCTGATTAAACGATGAATGTACAACTAAACATCAACACTAAACTGATTTCATAATAAAATCGAGTCGACTTGACTGGTTTTCCTCAATAGAGCAATGACTAGTGACTGTCTGGGGAATTAGAAGCGACTTTTACTACCACAGTAGTAAGTATACGTAGTATACAGTGTGTATTAATAATAAGGAATTTTTTCATCACTGCCATTCATGTCATTCATTGTCAGTCGGATTAGGATTCTGTGCACAGTGCTTTATACATAGTAAAGCGTGTTTTGAAAAGAAATATACTATTTCCACTGTATTGCTTACTACAAAGTGTACGGGAGAGGACAAATTATATTTGACGGTGCTGAGTGAGTGAGAGAGTACATTTCTTAATGCTTGCACAGTATACGGGATGTGAATGTTGGGGAGAGAGTGGAGATACTTACTTATAGTGTTAGTAAAATAGCAAAGTGTTTAGAGAGCAGCAGAAGAGGACAGGGCTGACAAGAGTTGAGAATTGTTACCCCACATGGAGCCGCTTGTCATTCACGTCAGTCAAAGCCTGAAGCTGACGATCTGTGGAAGATTATGGTTGTTGGTGTTGGTGGTGGTTGTATAGGGAGAACGTTTGCTTGCTGTTTGCTTGTGCTCTTCATGTACAAGTGAAGTCAAGTTAAAGTCCGAGGTCCAGCAACAACATGTTGAGTTGACGTTGTTGTTCCCCTCCCCCTCCTCCCTCTCTCTCAGAGCTACTCAACGTCAAATAACGTCAAGTCAACTTCGTTAAGTAGTTGCGTATGTAGTTTGGAGGCACACTCGTCGTAAGTAGGTAGTTGGAGGTACTTTTGAGAGTTTTTGGAAGAGTCGCATGTTCAGAAGACAACAAAAGACTCAGATGAGATTTATAATGGTAAAAGAAGAAGAACGTTCAATGACATGTAGTTCCTGTTAAGCTTTCCAGTTTTTTTCCCAGTTGTAGGTAGAAATCTCTCTCTTCCTCTTCAGTGTCAATCGCTCATCGTTTTGCTCTGGTTTGTTGGGTTCTCTCCTTTTTTGGTGTGCGGGGACTATAAGTCTAACGCTGAACTAATAGCTTGATTTCTCCCGTACAAATAAGTAACAGACTATTTTGTCATTATTGTTCAGGTTTTTGTTTATTTCGCGGTCAATGGATGAATAAATGTTGCTTAAAGTAATTTTAGTTTGTAATACCTGCAGATTAATGCGAGCCACATTCGTTCGAGGAAACTTTAAAAACATCAACTAGGTGATGAAACGTGTATTCACTTAGCGTATGTGTGCTATTGCTTACGGAGAAGGGTTTTAGATATTTTTGTACTTCCAGAAAACTAGCACAATAAAAATGCGTACCAAGTTAGCAATCTAATGCAAATGTCATGTAATCTATCTTGAGCAGACTAAAAGTTTTCTATTCAAGTTTCCTTAGTAGTGTATTGAAGCCATGGGAAATCTAAAACTGAGCCCACTCATAAACTTGATTTTCAGGCGCTCGACTCTCTGTCTCTCTGTCTCGCTTTCTCGCTCATGGAAAAGTAAACTTTAAATGGTGGTAAGACACAAATACGCTTCGGAAGAGTAAAAGTGGTTTATATACATACATATATACTTATTAATATCGTATTTTTGTGTTACAACACAATCACTACTTGCCCAA
>JABASC010000856.1:0-30595 GCA_019776185.1 Plutomurus gul | reverse complement strand
AGTGCACAGAAAAAACGTGTACACATGTTCCATTAGAAATTCCATGGATGTGAATACATATGATATTCGCATTTACTCGTTAGCATAAAAATATGTGCAAGGATGCTACTGCGGTAGTACTCAGAGAACGCGTTTTTAAAAATTGCGACTATTTTGGCTTGGACTGCTACAAATTGTACATGAGTTCGATGCCTAATCGTACTTGAATCCATGCTTGTAGCCTGTATAACTCCCAGCGTTCGTATCTTTATTTTAGTGACATTATGTGCCGGAATGTTGTAACCCCAAAGGGCTATGTGGGCATATAGATACTGTGTGTGAGACTGTTTAAGCCTGTGCAGAGAAAATTAGAGAGGGAGTGGAAATTTTCCTTCTGGTCGACGTTAAGCATGGCTGGGAATTGGAATTTCGTCCGTGGCCCACTCATGTGCAAGTATGTACATTAGTCAGAATTCGGAGAAAATGATATACATACATAAGGATAGATAGAGAGCAGAGTGATGTAATCTTGCTGAATGTAATAGTCTAATGCAATGAATGTAACGAGTAAGGACTAATGAGTAATGAGCTAATGAATGAATGGAATGAACGATATGGCGGAGGATGTGTCGTAGGAGACTTGTGAGCTAGTCTCTTCCCTTCTCTCTTTTTGGGTTCAGTGAGTTGAGTTGAGTAGTCGTAGTCGTGCTAGTAGTGCTTATCTCAGAGACCCATTATGGGGATGTGAGCTTGAAATAATTTCATGTATGCCAGATTAGTCTCGATGGCAAATTTCAAGTTTCCCCTGATAGTGCCTTTTATGTGCGTTTGCATTAATTTAATTCCTTGCTGCGCATTTATGAATTTCACTTTGTGTTGTTTTATGTATGGTGGCGTACCATTAGGAATTAATACGAGACGAGCTAGCTGAGTGACTACAACTACACTCAACTCCATCGTATACTATATGTTCCAGTTGCAGCAGATAGGGCAGAGCACTGAAGTTCCATATTCTGGCTCCTCTTCTCTCTCTCTCTCTCTAACTCTCTTTCTCTCTCTTGTTCTTGCTCAGTTTCTGTAGAATTAGTCGAACTGGAGGCAACTAGCTCTAGAGTGGAGTTAGTGGCACTTCTGTACTCCTTTCCTTTCTATTATTGCTTTTGCATTGTGAGAGTTTACATTAGGAATGCTCCGCTACGTTATGTTGCTTTGTATGGTGCTTATTAAGAATAGAAGCAACCTAATAGGTAACTACTCACCATTTCGCACAATGTTCTCAGAGTATGTGTATACCGTGCAGACCTGTACTACATACATGCAGAAGTAGTGGTACGTACGGCTTTCTCCTTTCTCTGTCTTGCTCGCTCTCTTACTTCTAAATAGTCTACGTTAATACTTACACTTGGTTGTGTTCAGCTCACTCAGCCCAAGTACAGTTCCATTTAGTTGACAACCATAAACATTAAAATAAGGATCTCCTTTGTAACTAGAGTACCATTGTAAGTAATATGCAAAATTGTTATGGTATGTTATTACGGTGTGTAATTGGACTACTAAGGCAAGTTTTCATATCTGCACATTTCTCCAGTTACTTACTCAAAGTTAAAATAGATTTTACGTGCTGTAATGGATTGTGTGCAGTTGAGAGTAGTGAATGTGTGTTCTGTTGGTGAATGCCGACGTGTCTGCGAGATGGTTTTGATAGGTGCATTGCATTACATGACTATTTTGTCAGATAGGATCAGATCAGGATGAATGATATGATATATTTATACGTACTAATGTAGTTGTTGTAGCGTGCATGCTTATATATAATGTTACATATAGTATTACAAAGCTATAAATACGAACCATTTGCTGTTTGAACGGTATAAACTTGGAATTGATTTTTTATTTGTCTTGTGTGCTCACAGGTTTATCAATGCGAGACGGAGGATTGTTCAGCCGTTGATTGATCAGTCAAATCGGGCAGGAGCAAGTGGTGAGTTCTATTTCCATCATCTTTCACTGTCTTCCTTATCGTCTCATTTTATGAACTGACATGATTCTCCTCTGGGCTCTCGTCCGCTTCATCCTAAGCCATGTCATGAAAAGCTAAGCTATACGTCTACGTGTATCTACTGTGTATAGTGGCACAGGCCCACAGACAAGCTACTATTAAATAATATATCTGGAAATACTTTATAGTTTTGACTTGACTTTAGCCCTATCGCTCCTGTAACCCATCCGTCATTCACTTTGCCTACTTACAACCACACAGAAGATACTCTTTATATACAGGATATAGCACCACTCATGAAAGTATTACTACTACTATACTTACAAGCGAATATCTTCTGGCCTGGCTCACTTGTCATGTCACAGTCATGTCTTGTGCTCCGCTAGCTCTTTTACGTATTTACTCACCGACAGATACTACTACTTGTGAGCCGAGCAACTTTATGTCTTTTTTATTTACCGTAAACTAGCTGTTGCAGACGAGAGATTTTCCTTTTTATTTCTGACTGACTCTTTCTTTGTAGACTCCAAGCTTAGATTACAATGTATTATTACCTATAAAATTAACAGTAAATGAATCACTTCGTTTATCTACCCTCGAATTATACTGTTCAGTGAAAATGTGAAAATATACTTTCCTGTCATAACATTTGTACGAGCTATCAGTCTATACATCTTTACAATCATATCAATCCAGGGGTAGTATGTAGTGGTGGTGGGAGGAATGCAAGGCAAGAACAACAGACACAATCTTATTGTCAAGTGTATACATACATACTCTATGTAAATAGTTATAGTATCACGGACTATTGTGTAGCAAACAAAGGAAGGGTCACACGGTCGGGGAAAAACGAGAAAATGAGATGCTGACGTACGATAAAAATAATATGCATTACATGGGAGCTCGCGAGTACGAGTTTAGTGTAAGGTATGGCTGGAAGACGCGTAGGTTCGTCGTGTAGTTGATTCTTTGGGTAATTTTGAATGTGGGAGATGGAAGGAGGATGAAGACATAATATTCATGAGGATCGGATGAGATGCAATGTAATATAATAGAATAGGATGGAATGACTTAAAGATAAGAGCAGAATACAATGGGACCAGATGAGAATGAATGCATCCAGTTGACTCTCTGTTCATTACTTGACTCTCACACAGTCAACTTGCTTGTGTTGACTCCACGGCTCACTTGACGATTGTGTGAGCCAGGCAATTCAACTGTGTTGCACCTATCTCATATATAAATGCAATGGCTACTATGCAATACCTACATATACTATGTAAGCAGTTTTTGTATCTACTACCTTAAGTATGATATTTGTATTTAAGAATTCGAGAGAGACTTGTGTCTCCAGACCAGTCAGTTACTCACTCACAGAGAAACGCACACGCAATTTAAGAGTCCCCCTTGTTTTTCAACAGCCATCGTAATTCCTGTGTTTGTCAAGTCAATTGAACTGAGATGGTTATGGAACGACAGTAGTGTACGTGTGTGTACATTAGTTGACTCTCAAGTCGTCTCGTCTGCATGACATAACGTCTAGTCTTTATTTTGCCTTATTTGCCATCTCTCTTCTTGTTATGTCTCATGCGTTTGGTCGTCGGTGAGTGTGTAGTAGTCACTTTGAGCAGTGCGCTGCATTGTCGTTGTCGGAGTAAATCCAAAGTCGTAGCCTCCTGCAGTAACTTGGAGTTAGTTACTTACGTATGCAAGAAGAAGAGGGAAAGAATTGTGGAATGCTCGTAAGCAGGTACCAGAACTGCCGTGTGTATTATGTACATGGTGCTACTAGTGTGCACTATATTATAGTCAGTAGTAGTATACATATAGACAACTGGAGGAAAACTAACATCACATCATTTTGTTGTAGCAGGGCTGATTCTCTCCTCTAGCTCACAATTTATAGAGTATATCGGATCTGGAGGAAGTGTAAAGTGTAGTCGTGGAGTAATGTAATATATTAGAAAACGGGAGGGTAAGTTGCTCGTCGGAGAGAGAGAGAGAGAGGAGAGAACGTGGCTGTGTATAGTGGGAGGAAGTCTCGTCGGTTCTCTGTGTTTGTACAGGGTTCCTCTTTCTGTTGTGTTTGTGTCGGTGGTGGTAGGAGGGACTTAATCGGAGATGTATGCAAGTTGCAATGCGAAATGTAGCTGAAAATCACTCGATTACGCATTTGTGCCGACCTCGATGGCATTTGGCTCTCTCATGCGAGTCATTGCCGTCAAGAAGAATGGGCCATCACCAGCCTCGAAATGACTTGCCTCTCCTAATCTACTTTTCCCAGACTTTTTCCCCAATGTAACACCTATCTTTCTCCATTCTATTCTATTCTGACTTTCCTTTTCCTTGTCTTGCCGTAGCTGCTTGGCAGTGTCCAATTTGAGACTAGACAACTCTTCCTTTCATCGCCCCTATAAACATACACTCGCGCATCAAATTCAACATTCACACCATTCTTTCTTTATTTACTGTTGACTCTGTCTATGTATGTATGTACGTGTGTATACGTACTTGTCTTCTGGTGGTAGTTCTCGTCGCCCTCGTCTTCTTCTTCTTCCTCTTCTTCTGAAGACACACACACTCTCTACTGTCTCTACTCTTTAATGTATTGTAATGCAAACTCATTTCACCAACTACCTATAGTACACTCTATAGTACACTCTATATGCTATTACATGTAGTTCAAGCATAAAATACATTGCGTATTATGCACACGTAGGTTTTATATATATTACCGTCTCACTGCAGTTGCTTTTTGTTTAAGTGAAGGAAATGCAATATCCTTTGAGATACAGGTGTACTATCTGCAGAAAAGATATATCTTCAGAAGCAGTAGCAAACTTGCTCACAGTAAACTGTCTACGCAATTAAAGTTAAATTATTCTCACCTGGAATACAAATATGAGATGGTAGCGATCATATTGCTATAACTTTCGCAAAAATGCCATTAGCGAGGCAGGGAGTCCTCATATGTAACCATGTACCTTGACATTTGCATCCTGCAGTAAATCTGTAATAAACATTTAGTATGGCTGCCCATCATACATCAGTTTCAACATCTCCCGGCTGTTTGTCTGATAGTGATAAGTGCTCATGAATTGCAATGTCAATGTCAAAGGTTAGCTAAGGTTGTCCATATGCATATTTATTCACTCACTGCCTGTCTACTACATATTATATGCACTTGTAATAGAAAGTAGGTTGCACTTTAACGTATGGGAACAGGACAGAAGTTGTGAAGTTAGTTTTAGTTAAGTTATTAGCAGATGATAATTGAGGGAGGAGGGAGGATTGGTTGGAGACTAGCTACCACTCTCTCACTCTGTCACATATAAGTTAGTTCGCGTGGTGTGCCATGACTGACTAAAGTAGTAGTAGTAGTGTGTAGTCGAGTCAAGTATTGGATTGGAGTCTTGGAGAGAGTGCACTGCAAGTGGCTACGGTAGAATTTTAGCCAGTCTCATAGTTTTCCACATGTTGGGCTGATGGTGATGGTGTTGATGCATTTGCGTCTGATTAATGTGACACATTGAAGAAAACTGGAGGCTATAAAGAGGACGGTAGTTGGTAATAATTTGTGAAGTGACAATGTGCTCCGGCTGCTATTAACTGCATCTGCTGCCATCATATTTTCCTTCGGTTCCCTTCCTTTCTTAGCCTGCTCTATGTCTTTCCCTGAGAGCAACTTGTAAGCTATCTCTGTTATTATGTCATGTAGACTGTACTCTGTTCTCTCACTCTCTCTCTCTCTCTCTTTGCCCGTGTGTACTATGTAGTACCGTTACCTACTACAACATTACACAACTGCATTCAACGCGTCTCACTCGATAACTGTACAGTGCAGATATATTTCTAATCCAAATTCTACAAGTAGAAGTCAACTAACTACCAGCTGAGAGATGTCTTGTTTTCTGAATCAACTGCACTAATGGGAAGGCGAGTCTCTCTCTGTGAGAGTTGCCAATGCACTGATACGCACAGAACAATTAATTTCTTCTCTCTCCACTCCAGCCACTTGCGTTTTCTACATCCTTTTCTGATAATACGGATATGATGTAACGTGAAATGAAATTCTGTAGTGGGGTATATCTAGGGTGATGATAATAAGTACAGTTGAGAGTGCTGGTATTGCGTTTTGCACAGGCATCTCGTGCAATAAGTCGGCCGCCGAAGATATTCCGTTGATATCTCAGTTTCTGTAAATTCTGTATCACGTTGTGTTTTGTTGTCGTGAATGGAATGGTATATTGCTCTCTATTGCCTTTTCGCCTCTTATCTGTACATAAAATATCTAGTAAAATAATAGGATTGATATAAAAGGCACGGCGTGAGTTAATCTCATCCCGCTAAGTTGATTCCCGAGGGTCAGGTCACTCATTATTCTCCTGTTATGGAATGGAATGGCATGGCGCAGAGGGCAGGCGACATATGGAACTAGTGAGTTTACGATTAGTACGCGTACAAGTGCAACAACACATTAGATTAATATTATGAGAGGAAAAGCAGGCTAGTCACAGCCAGAGTCGGTCTATGCTCACAGAGTCAATCCAATCTAAACCAAGTCAAGTCAGTGAAGGCAGGCTCTAGCGAGAGCAGGAGGTAGATATGGAAGCATATGTCAGAAGTTTTTTGCCTGTGGACAGAGCAGGACAGGACAGGACGTTCGACTAATTTTGCTGGGACAGCGACATACAAACTAATTTGTAACCTTCAATAAAACTAGCTGGTTGCTTTATGGGCAACGACCTGATTGCTGGCTCAGAGTTTGCCTGCGGTCCGGTTTCGTCTCCTCACTCACTCACTCACTCACTCACTGCTTACATACATTTCCCAGACAGATAGACTATCACACGGTACGCATAGGCATGTCCATAAAACAGCTGAATATGCCAAAGCAATTCGACGCACAATTAGAGATATGTTCACAATCTTTCGGAATTATTCATGATATTGGTGATAATGAGTGGCTGATGGGATAAGAAATGTGTGTAGTGCTTAGCATATCATCTACGATGTCATGAGATGGAGATACGAGCCCGGTTCTCATTCACTCACATCACATCAACGTTAACAGTACACGTCGTAAAGTCGAAACGCGAGCCTCACCGCAAAGTAGAGAGTCATGTCTGGCTAATCTACGACTTCGATTCCTCTCACTGACAACCTGTAACAAAGAGAACTGTGGGACTACTTATTTACTATAGATGCTTGGACTCTGTGTCCTGTCCTGTCCTGTCCGCGTCCCTTATACTTCATTCGAGGCTACGGCTTGGTGTGGTGGTTGCTTTTCGTTGTTTGCTTGTCTACAGTATGCGAGCAAGGGATTGACGCTACTATTTCTTCTGACTTGCTATTAGTATATATTGTGGTGAGTCAAATTGAGTAGAGTGCGTTCTGATGTGATATAATGGATTCCCATCCATGTTACACTGGATGCCTATATGGCCTTGCATTATACTTTTTATGTACTCCACTCTACCTCAATGATTGGACTATCAAATCAACTACTTTAATGAACAAGACGTGTTTTTCCCTATTGGCCTGCCTTGGACAGTCTGGTTTTCTCTGTGGTTTGGATTGGATTCGATCGCCTCATCTTCTTCCTGCGTCTCAATTAGCAGAGCTGATAGTGTTTTTTTTTCACATCTTGACGATATCTTGTTGTGGCCTGTTCCTACACAGATAGCACGGAATGCCTACTAACTTATTTGCTGTTGTTGTTGTGTCTGTGCGTAGCTGTGGATCTGCTGTACGACGAAAAGACAGTGAAATTGTGGTTCCGTTGCGTTCAATCGACTTGAGAGATAGATGGATAAATTGAGATAGAGAGGTTGAGATAGAATGAGTGGCGAGTCCATGTGCTGCTCTTTGCATTGGTAGTGGTTGTCCGTGTGTCCGTTCTGTGTGTGTGTGTGTCTGTGTGTTTGTGTGTGTGGACTGGTCTGGAAAGGAATGAAATGGGTGTATCGATCCTTAATTAGATCTCTTCTCATAGCAATAGTCAAGCCAGCCACAACGAAACCACTCTGCACAGAGTCCAGTCAGCGTGAAAAATTTGTTGTGGAAATTAGTTTGTCGTAAGAGAGGCAGACATTAAGAGCTCTTCTATTTGTTCTACGTAGTTACGTTACGTTAGTTACTTACTTACGAGCTCTGGTTTGCTTTAGCTATTGATTCGAGTTGAAGATGTACTTAAGTCTAGTTGTTGTAACCCACACAGAGCATTATGGAATGAGAGAAACAGGGAATTGTGAAAAGACAGCACTTGCCTGCCCCGTAAACAAACAAATTGGACGGGAAAATCGATATGTCAATTTGAATGCTCTTCTTTTATTCTCAATAACCACGATCACGCCTTACTCGCTGTCTCGACCGACGTGCACACTCTCTCTGTTCAGTGTGAACCTTATAGCTTATAACTGTGCTCACGTTACTCTAACATTACAGAATAGGACGATTTTCACTTTGTTATAAATGTAAGTTGAGGCTTAAGTAATAAACTGTGACAGAACAGATGCTGGAAGGACCCTTACGATCATTTTCCCATCGGTGACCATTTTCACATGTTAATTTAAAGCTGCTTCTGCTCCATGCATAAATAAAACCTTCTCACTCAATCTCTAATTTACCATTTTCAACTTCTTTCATTACAAAGTCATTTATTTCCCAAATGAAAAAGTGGACGAGTGTTTAATAGCATTTCCTTAATGGACATCACACATATTGTATGCAGACAGAACTATTGAATCGAGCCGAAATCTTTTATTGTAATCTGTTGGTTTGGCAAACTTTAGTTTCAATTGTCATTCAATTGACTGAATTGGTAGACTTATGCGTATACTACAACAAGCATTTCTATTTTTGTTGTCGATGACAAAGTGAAATTTTGCGTATAATGTACAGATAAATGTACTAACCGAGTTGACTTATGGATACACAGTGAGTAAAAAGCATTAGTGTGCATTCTTTCTTGCAACCAGTATGTATACGTATTACTGTTTGCACTTACGGCACTACTATATATTGCAAATGACATGTAACGAAGGTTTTTTAAGTTGCCGAATTGTATTGTGTGTGATCTATACCGTAGAGAGAGAGAGAGCATGAAGGGCTTTTCAGAAATAGAGAGAGGAAGAGTGGGTTGATTTCTTTTTGTCGGATGATTCGTCGAAGGCAAGTAAAAGTATCTGAACATAAAGTATGAGTAGTAGTAGGAGTAGGAGTAAGTACGTAAAGTAGTCAGAGAGAGAGAGAGAGAGAGAGAGTATATGGCTTGCATTCGCATGTTATCAGTGGAGTGCACCAAATTCGGGAAAGGCTCCAGTCTCATCAATCACACGATCCTGTCAGGCCTTGATAGCCTTTGCCAATGCTCCCTCCATTCAAGTGCACACACAGCTAGCATACGCACGGCTGCATTATGCCTGAAATGAGTTACTCTGACTCTAGTCGACTCGACTCTCTACTCTCCTCTCTCTCTCTCTCCTCTCTCTCTCTCTCTCACGGAACAATCTTGTTGGAAATATACAGTGAGAACTGTACTATAGAAGCAGTATTAGTTTACAGATGCACATACATAGTACACTGTGTACTATACTACTGCGTATGTATGTGGAATGTGGGTATCTACTGACTATTACACGACTTGAGCCGAATTGGTGCTAGTTACTTGTGCAGTAGTGCAGTGCAGCAAGGACTCTTCACAACTGGGATAGCTTAGCATACTACTACTGCTACCACTACTCCTGGTAGTTCAGCAGCGGCAATTCCCTTCACTTTCTCCCGACTATTCTTTGCTTTCACTTCTCCATCCGTGTCCTCATCTCACTCGATCTCCCGGGAAATCCCCAAGATCCGCTTTCATACTTTGCCGTATCGTATCGCATTCTATACATTGTGTCTATGTAGTGCGTTATCGTTCCGACTCTACGTGTAGTAAGTAGGTACTTACTGTATGAGTACAACTACCACAGAATAGATATGCACGCTAATAGTAAGCTGTGTATTCCTAGTGTGTAGTGGCTCCAAGTGCTGGGGTCCACACAAGAAAAGAGTGAGAAAGGGAACCAAATACAAGCCGATAGGAAGATAGGAAAGTTCCGACGGCTTTCTGCTCCATCTCATTCCATTAGTTCGTCATATGATGCTTTCCGAGTGCTAATTGCCTCATTATGATACCCTAAGATTACTCATAGTGTTCTCTAATGTTCATCCCGTCATACCTGCCGTTCTCCTTCCACTCTCCGTATTGCTCCCCACTTCTCGGCAACAGTCTTTCTCTCCCTTCTCTCGCCGCCTTCTAGTAACACCATATACTTGTTAGGTGAGTAGGAAAAGTAGCCGAAAGTAAACTTATGGAAAATGGCGATATTTGCCAGCAATTGGGAATTATGTTGCAGGAATTTTGAGCGGGCGGCAAGAGGGAAATATGGAAATACTCGTACGTATTGCTGCCGGTGTACCTTACTGTATATTTATTGTCTGGATGCATGTAGTTGCTCTTACAGCCATCGATAGCCTGATGTATTTACTAGGGGACGGCAGACAAGAAAAGAAGTCTGTACCATGTACTTGAGAGAGTTGGCTTGAACTTTGTTTGGTGGATGGAAGACGTTCGTAGCAGTGGCAATAAAATAAAATTGAAAGTGATGTTTCGGTTTCTTTGAAGTGTGACTGAGGTTGAGCCTTTGAAACTACGGATTTGAATTTGCATACTGGTTTTGTATACAGAGAGACAGAGAGGAAATCGGAACTGGAGTGAATGGAGTGCATAGAGTGGAGTAGTTAAGAGTGAAGGTGATATTTCATTGTACGTTATGTTACAATAGGAACGAATAGATAGGTGGCTGAATTGATGATTGAAAGTTTTTTTGTGGGAAAAAGACTAGATGCGAGATAAATGCAAGGGAGAATGTGGAGGTGTACGGCGGTAGTAGGGAGGGAGGGTCGATGTATGGAACCCTGAGGAGCCATGTATCACCATCCTGCAATCCTGTATCTGACAATGGCACAGTCCAAGTCAAAGGAACTACTAGGACCACCGCCACTGCCGCCGCGCTCTCCTCTCCTCCACATACTGGTACATAGTATATGATCTGTCGGGATCTTTCACTTGGTTCTACTTTTCTAGGTGTTCACTTCAGTTCTCTTCGTTTTTGCTAAATCCATATTATCCAAGAGGACTCAAATCGAGTCAAGTGAAGAGCGCAGAGCATGCGAGTATACTTCTAGGATATACTGGAGCCGTTCTTTAGTAGAACACGGTATGTAGACAACAGCCAGAAAGTAGCTTTCTAGTGTTTGGACTAACCTAACGTAACATAACCTGCTCTGCTCTTACTTTCACATAGACACATACTCATACATACATAACATGGAAAACATAGATTTCCCCGGTCAGCCTAATGGCTCTCCTAACACCTCTTACACGGGCACACGGATATCTTGCATCCTCTCCAACTACCACTGCCATCCACTCCAACAATTTATGTCTCTTCTGAATTCTGAAGCGAAATTCTCGCACTACCACCGCCACTCTCTCTCGTACATTTTGTCGTGGCGTGGTGAGAAAGTCAAGGCGAGCCTTAAAGCTTTTTCATGTACAGGCGCAGCGATATGATACGATGTGCTACCACCACGTCTCTCTCTCTCTCTCTCTCTGTCCATGTCCACTTCAACACACCATACATATCAGCATGGAACATTCTGCAGAGTTGTTGGGGCCAAAGCTTCCTCCACTTCCCCGAATATTTCTCATCTCATCCACTTCATTCTTCTATGGTCTTTACTCTCCGCTGTCTGCCTCTTGAGCTCAGTTGCAGCGTACGATACTGTCATTTACATCTCATCGTCTCTTCCTCTTTCCCTTTTCCTGCTGACTTTCACCTTCTTCGTACAATTTTCTTAAAAGGACCGACAAAATTATCTTTATGGCCGAGACTGCAGAAATGTTGTTGGCCCTGGTGGGAGCTAGTGGTGAAATTGAAACATTTCCATTTTCTATCTGAATGTATTTTTTTTAATCCATTTGGAATCTCGTTCTTTGTATGTTGTATGTAATATTAGTACTATTTGCTACGTTTCACAGTACTACGACTATGTACAGGAATTGTCGGCCATGAGATGAATAATATTATTAAGCTAAGATGGTTGATGGTGATGGGCCATTGCGGCTAACATGGCCTTTGTGTATATGGACTGAGGGCATATTATAAGCGGTTAGATAATATAAAACTGGGATGGATAATTGGTACATTGGAAAGGTGCAATAGGTGTGTGCATGTTTGGAAAATGGAATAATTGGCGGATCGACTAAAAAATAAAGCCTATAAGGATAATGGTAGGTTTCAAGTAGATATGAGTTAAGGGAATAAAGATGGGTTGGTCAGAATAAGTAAAATGGTATGGTTGGGATTGGTTGGTAGCCGGGAGCTTGAAGCCGGGTAGCGTTGAGCTGTGGCTCGGATAAGGATTGGACGAGGGCGACGTGAGCGAGTTTCGTGACAGGAAGTAGTTAAGTAGAGTAGCAAGTTGTAAGCTATATATTATAGTATAGAGTGTAGTCTGAGTCGAATTAAAGGTGCAATAATGAATTGATTTGGTGTTTGTTGTGCTTTAGTGTTCCCTCCTCATGGTGCTCCAGGTGGGGCATACAGTCCGGACGGGTCGATGGGATACATGATGGACGGGCAGGCTGGTATGGTCCACAGACCCCCGGGCGACTCCGCTTTCCACAATGAGGCGTACCACTACCCGCCCCAGTATTACGGCCATCACCTTTAAGCAGCCCAGGTAAATTAATGCACTTTCTTGCCTACTTTTGTCCTGTCGTTTCATTCTCCTGTCCAATGTTCTCCTGTATCTATCTGTCCAGCTCCACTACACTCCTTTGTAACAACATTCTTTGCATCTACCTACCTAACTACCTAATACTGACTCAGTAGTATGCAGTACACGGACACGTATGGCCAACATTCCCATCAACGCAGCGACTTATAATTTTCTCGTGTCCTACGCATGTTTTCTATTTCCTCCTTAATGGGTTACTTTGTATGCTTAAGGTATTCTCTGCCAGTACACGAGTACACACACCATATGATACTTCAGTGTTCATGTTTCCACAAGTCGGTTAGTATTACTATATGTATGTATGTATGTATTAGTGACTATTGGATGCACAGTACAACCACAGGTACCTCAATACCAATTTTATATACGTATGACCTGATATTTAGTCAGAGTGCATAGAAAGTGGCAGGCTGTATTAAAGTTGCATCTGCACAGATACAAATAGGCAATATATCTTCTAAGCTTCCAACTGAATGCAACTCACGGTCATTATTCATGTCGGAGCTGTCCCATATCTAAAATATAGGTAAATTTCATTGCTTTTGCATATGAATCAAGGAGCAAGGACATGAACTCTTTTTGGTTGCAAAATAAAGTGCGAATCATCTCACTTCTATTACGGCTAGCTGTCATTTTGGCCTGAATGTGTGAAACGATTACTTGTTACACATTAAAAACGTGCAAATAAATTCTAAATGATTTACCATTGGCATGAAAACAATTACATTTTGCAAATGGAGATTTTATGTCTTGAGAGAGCGTGATGCACACAACATGTGCGTCTACCTGACAATACACATTTGTTCATTCAGCATTGAAGCACAAGAGCAAATATTTTTGGGATGAGACTGTGCACTAGATTGGAGAGGATTAAATTGGGCTGGCTCAAGATGTTGAGGAGGTTTGGGTGCAGACTGACAGACTCGCTGTAATATCACGCATGACTATGACCCAATCCTGCTCTACGTTCTGTGTGAAGATGAGACGAGAAACAGATGTAGTTGATCTGATAGGATCCCACATAGAAGTATCTCATCAAATCATAGCATGCCACTACCATTTTACACTTATCTATTTATTTACTCATCCATCTACATTGTCAAGTTCTATGGTTCGTTTCTACACGACTCCACTCTCTATTCGTATTTACACTCTTGCCACGTTTATCCTTTTAGCAAACTTATTGCAATTAGTATAAAGTTACGTGGAATTAAATTTTTTAAATCGCTTTCCACGATTCTAATTTTCTGAATTGAATTTCTCTTAATATTTTCCTTGTTATAATGAATTCATTGTTTGCACATCAAAAACAATTCTGTTACGGTATGTAAATGCAAACAGAGAAATAAATCAAAAATATGTTCATGAATGTAAACAGGATTTTTTTTGCTACGGTTTGCATTCCTGTCATGCAGCAGTAACGACTTGTACATTTGGATGGAATCAAAAGTTTGGCTGCGTGGTACACAGTACACAGAGTGTGAGCTATCGTGTCGCATATCGTGAAGTTTGGTGTAAGAATCACAAAGAGAGTGCGAGAGGGTGATGGTGATTCAGATTTTGAATTCAATGTTAATGAATGGCAGACTGCTATTAAAAAGAGAGAGAGAGAGAGAGAAGACAATTTATCTACACACTATCTATCATGGCCACATCACATTGTTATTCATTTTAATTTTTGCTCCGTCTCGGCTACCAACGACAGCATAAAATGAGGAGCTGTTCTCTGCTGTTACTGTTGTGTGTTTTCCACAGTTCTCCCCTCGGTTCACTGCCCTTGTATTGCATTCTCATTTTCATTTGCTCCCCATGACAAGGAGAGAGAGAGAGAGAGGAAAGGAGTACTTCGGATAGGGTATTGCACATTGTAGTATTGTATTCAGGTTGGACTTTGAATCTATGAAGGCGCTTATACAGTGTGTAATATAAATAGCAAAGCAGTGCGTATGTATTGTAGGAAAGAGAGTAGGAGTTGGACTGGATGACTTGCGTTGCCCGACTGAGACTTCCCTCACTCTTCTTCAGTTTCCTTTTTAATGTGATATTTTTGAGGAGGGAAAATGTACGAGTCATTATGAATGTAAGCTGTCAACTGGAGCTTTACACTTTATCAGGAATTCCGGCGTGCGAGAATTAACGGGCCTTGTGGAATTATAAAGTTTTCCTTGCCTTCCTCTCTTTCTCTCTCACTCTCTCTCTCTCTCTCTTCGAGTGTACTAATACTGATGCACATTACCCTAAACCGTCAGGACTACCTTTACAAACATAACGCAGGCATAACTTTACACGATGGAAATATGAATATTGTGATTACTTTGTGTTTTACTTTTTTCTCGGCAACTTTCTCGTTTTGCCAACACCTTGTACAGAGCTGGGGTATAAAAGTAGGTAGACGACCATAAGTATAGGTAGGTTCATGTGTAAAATGTACTGCTGCTTGTGAGTGAGAATTTTTCTGATTTTGTATAAAGTAAAAACGTTGCGAGCATCAAGGCTCATCCAATTAGCGATTCAAATAACTACACAAATGAGTGCATTTTTCTTGTCATAATTTATTATGAAAATTTCTACTTTTACAAATATTGGTGTTGCATACGATTCTATGGACTAATTTTATAGCATTTCATATTCTTGGAGGGAAATGATAATAAATATTACCATCCCGCACCCCTTTCCTTAATAATTACTGTTCAGGGATCTCCCTCTCTCCTAAACACCCCTGCTTGAAATTTTAGGGCTTCACTGATTGAAATTACATACCAACACACTTTTCAGTTTCTACTACATTACTACTATAGCTCTCTATCAGGTATTATCTTACACTACATTGTACGCATTCTCGTTATAGATATGCGTAGATTTTGATCTGCTGGGAAAAATACATTTGACTGCAGGCTTTTTTTTGAGCATCGAAAACTAAAAGAAAAATTCCAACACACCAAAAGCCAAAGGAATTCCTCTATGCCAGAAAAATTGCAAGCAAAAGCAACTTTCCATGACAAATAACAATATTTGCTTGAAGTCAAACATGTGTACACTCAAACACTATAATAACACTGGATAATAATAGAGTATGTAGTATCATATCAACTGTTTAAGTAAAATCATCAAAGCATTATGTTATGCTGTGCAAAGAAAAGTCTAATAGCGTCATAATTACATAGAGAAAAACAAAGAGGAGAGAGAACCAGTACCTATATATAAATAAATACATTGTACTCTTTCGTAATGTTATCTTCTTTAGAGAAGCTCTAATGTAATAATATGAAAAAGGCAAGCTACTAGTACCAAACAGTTTACTTAGTTACTACTTATTATTATTCTACTGTTAATGGTCTAGAGTCACGGCATTATGTAAAAGGGAGTCTAACAATATGCATGCTATTTAGTTTTAAATGAAAAGCTGGCAGGGTTTCGCTTCGTTCCTCCACTAATGATATACTCACAGTGGTTGTACGGAGGATTTCCAGATTGAAATTAAATGGATTTGAATTTAAAATTAGAAATTGGAAATGTTATCAAACTGACGTAATTAATCAATTTGAGAATAATCATTACGGCATGTTGTTTGAACTGACATTGAGCTGACTGAATGAATGAGTTGATAGTACAGTGTGTAATGTCAGAACAGAGGCTAACATACGAATACAAAGGTGATTATCATTGTTAGTGCGTTTGGGAGAACCGTCTGTTCACTTCTTCTCCCATGGATGAAATACTTTTTTCTTTTTTGTCTAATATAGAATAGATGTTGAGTACTGTAAAAGTGCTCGTATCCGTGCTAGCAATATTATTACTTATAATGTACCCATTGGGAGTGAAGTGCATGGAAGGAAATTCGAAAAAGGATAACATATGTAAATAATAAAATATAAGGATGGTTTATATTGGTTTCGTAGGAATAGTTAGTAGATAGGTCGAGACAAGACAGACTGAAGAGTCCCATCATTCGTATGCATGTATGTTGAGTGGTGCATGTAATGTAAGTACTTACACATTGGTAGGTACACTCCACAGACAAAAGGCATAAAAAACTAGAGCCATTAAGTGTTGTACTTGTAGACTTTCGTTCAAGCACCTACTTGTACTTGCTAAGGAGAAAAAACCGGCCCGAGAACGATATTATTGACTTAGTAAATCAAACAAGAATAATTATTCTGGTTTTTACTCTTGTTTTATGGCTATCATTGTGTTCCCTTTGTAACGCCATTTAGCAACAGGGATTAATTTTTTGTGGTTTCCCTTCATTTCCCTGACTGACTACACAGACACATTCAAACCATTCCGTAATGCCTTGCTGTGCATGCTTAAACCCTGTTCTTCCTTCATTTGTGGTAGTAATTTTACCTGGCCTGGTGACTTTGCCTAAAATCCTCTCCCTCTGTCTGACTCTGATGTCATTTTACATACTTTGAGTGTTAGTGAAGTACTAAAATCGTTTTATTCCTTTATCTTTGCAGGGTTCGTGTATGATGTCTCCGTAAGTTGTATCATTGTATTGTGCTGCGGTGTACACCCTCTCGACTACAAAACCCACACACAAGCAACACAACACAAGGAAAAAGTACCATTGAGAGCAATACATGCAATACTACTTACTCTGCGGCTGAAATAGTTCAATTCAACGTCAACCTTACCTTTACCAACCACACCACACCACCATCCCGTCTACAATTACAAGTACACGGTCACTCATCATCATCATAATCACCACCACCACCTTCATCATCATTTTACGAGCCTGGACAACAACAACGACGAGACGAGCCAATTTTAATTTATATTCGTTTTTTCGACAAAGACCGAAGTAATACTAAAGAATTGAATGTTGCAGACAAATAAGGGCGTCATCGACTAATCACACAAACTGCCACTGCCATAAAGAACGTACATCTCACCTCCTGTACTACTAACCTGCACATCCACATGATTTGGTGGTGGTGCACTGTGATCTATTCTCATCAGATCACCATCCGTAGACTGTATACTACTACTACTACTACATTGTGGCAAGACAGATGCTATTTGTGACGTTGAAATGTGTTCCCGTGACATCTATTTATCTATCTTAGGACAAAAACTGTCCTTGCTCTTGTTGGCTGTGGGCTGTACACGAAAGAATCCAAAAGACGTGACAATGGCAAGGACACCCGTCTCATCATTACTGTTACCCAAAAGTGCAAATATTATACTTTCTACTAAAAGATGAGTTGAGTGAATCCTGTTGTGAGAAATCGTTTCGTCGTCGGTCCGTGGCCTAAACTCTACTTGGACTCTACATAGACACACACAAAGAGAGAGAGAGAGAGAAGATCCTTAGGATTGATCGTGGAGTTTGTTGTGAGTGAAGTGATCCGAAGACAAAGAAAAAGTCGTGTGTGGTTTGGTTTGGTTGGTGTGTGAACTGAATTGAGTACTGTGTGTTTGAGTGTGCGTGTGTGCGACTGTACGCTATTACTGTGTCTCTCTGTGGGCCTGGAATTGAACAATTAATATACAATTCCTGTGGCTCTCTCCACATGTAAAAAAAAGTACAGAGTGTGGCCGTGCGACGACACAGTGAGACTATAAGCAAATTGTGTCATGTGTTTTTCTGATGGAGTGAGTGAGAGAAACTAAAGTGTTTGCATATAACTAGATTGAATTGCGTGAATGAATCTTGAGAACAAGATAAAAGTTCAGAAGCCAAACTTTTACTACTACCTATGTACTGGTAGGTACATAGACACCTAAATACAACTAAACTGTACTGTATTAAATTGATTATACGTAATAATTAAAGGTAAATTAATGACTGTGCAAAGGAAGCACATGGAAAAGTTGGCATCTTGTGATTTGGTGCAAAAGAAATCGAGAGCGAGTGAGCCAACTTCAACTTGTGTGCATTTGATTGTATTGTGTATTGTATACTACAAAATACGTAGACTATTAAGTTTCACAATAACTCTGATATATAAGAAGAAGAAGAAGAAGAAGAAAAAGAGGTGGAATACTAGGTACGGAATGACAGTATGTATAAGCGTGAATGGACGATTGATTATTACTATACTACATAGTGAGTGGGGTGTGCGAGCTCTTCTGCGAGTTGTGTAGGAACATTTGGAGAAATACGTGACAGACAAACAGACAGACTGTACTATACTAATATGATAGGGGGGAAAGTATGAGTTTACTACATTTACTTATTACCAATACCAATACCACTAAGAGTTTTAAAGAACCATGATAATTTCAGTATGTAGTGCTACCATACCATACAATTTACCTTCATTATATACCTATATAACTTATACATAACTGTAGGTTATACGACTACCTATATAGCTACCTATAAACACTACTCTATTCTCTACTTGAGTACTACTTGACTTTCACTAATCTACAGAAAAATGACCTTTTATCTTAATTGCAGGTATTACAGTAAAGTGAAGTAAATCAGAAAAGCCAATCTGACATCCCATGCATACAATACAATCGTATTTACCTTTTAATATCGTACATAGACTACTAGTGAGAGATAATACAAAAATATGTTAGGTCGATAATTCCCTAAATACAACCATAGTAAAGAGAAACCTACAGATTAGTACTCAAAACTCAATACAATACAAATCTTCTACACACGACCCTTGAAAATAAACATGTGTCAAGTCTTTTCCGTCTTCGTTGGTTCAGTCATAGGGACGAGAGTGCGGTTTGGAACGTATTAGCAGGTATACACAATTAAAAGGCAAACATATACCTAGTACATACAAGAAACGCTGAAAAAAATATAATCGCTCGTGCTTTTGAATGTACAGACAGATTGCAAAAACACAGATATAACCATTAAAAATAATAACCTACGATACGATTACTAAGCAAAAATACAAAAAGGAAAATAGCCGGCACTGATTGAAATGAATCTATATAGAGAGAGACAAAGTTAGCGATAGAAATGTCACGTTGAATTGAATCTTCCTGTCCTATGACTCAGCCATTGAATGAACGAATGGATGAATAATTAGTTTTAAAACTTAATTTTACGGTATAATATTGTTATTATTATATTATACTTATTATAGTGATTAAGAATAAAATCCAATGCGAACATAGATAGATTATATTTCAAGAACAGTCAACAATCGAACCATTTATGTGACTTTTAATAAGAGTACTTTTAAGTAATGGTGTGCTTGTGGAATGGAGTGTGTGAACGTGTGCTAGCGAGCGAGAGAGACGGGTTTTTTTTTCGAGGTGAGAGAAGTCATGTCACATCATAACAGCCCACCGGTCTTGAAATGTTACTACAAGATTTCAAGTTGACAGTATTGTATTGATGCATGCAAATCATTTGTAGTAAGTATGTATTCAAATGACTTTTCTGGTTTTATTGCATGACTTGAATTTTATTTTCGCAATTTTCACTTTGACATTTATTTTTCTCCTTCTCTTCATCCAATCTTATCAACAGGGTATTTATGTGCGTAAAGATGTCGTGTACAGCAATTGTTGTGAGACAATTTTTAGTGGTTAAATATTTTCTCCATGTCCCCTCTTTGTTATACTAATGTGCATGTAGTAGGTATTGTTTACTACGTGTACGTTTTTATGTACTACTACCATGATACGTAAAATACGTAAGCTGTGTTACTACTGTTTGACTTCATTTTTAATTGGATGGTAGGTTTAAAAACGATCTGAATTGTTGAGTTAAGCCAAACCAATATGATAATTTATTTATTGCCTAAATAACAATGCTCATGTAATGACGTTGCGGGAAAAGTTGTCGTCGGGAAAATTAGCTGTCCAGTGGAGAGAAGTTGATTGATGTACATGTACATGTTTATTATATTCCTATTAAGTGATAACTGTGTAAACAATGACAGAGCACATGGGCAACTATTTATTAGCACGAATTTTTAAAATGTTTACACATATAAGTTATTATTATTATTTTACGTTTGGATTTGATTTTTAATATATTCAGACAGATATCAGAAAGATACACACACTTTTAAATGAGTTGTTTACAAATACTGGTAGAAATATTATGATTAGTAAATATGTAGTTTTATTTATAATATTCAAATTTGTGAATTTCTCGAAGCCAAGACGGATGTTGCAATGATATAATCCTAATAACAGACTAGAGGCAGTGAAAAGGAGCGTGTGAAAATTTATTATTATATTATTGTGTACTATTATTGTGTGTCTTCATGTATGACGTGTCAAGTAAGTGAGTCTCCCACTCTTTTAAGACAATGTACATATAGCGTTAAGGTAGCTGAGCGGAGTGATGGACAGCGGTAATAGGAAGAAGCGACTTTTCTGTCCTCTGTTTCGTTTTTTCTGTCAGATTTCATGATTTTATTGACTGCACTCTGTACTGTTGACTGTATTGTTGTACGTAGGATACAGAGAGATTGAATGAGAATGAAGAATCGTCGACTACAGATAGACTACTAGACTACCTACCTGCATACATACTACTAGACCACTACATACACACACACACATACATATAGGTACAGAATGAATAGGAAAAAAGTTATGAAATAATATTTATTGTTATTATGACTTTTGATGATGAACATTGATACAACTACGTACGGACGTATTATGATTAGTATATTATTAATATTATTACTACAATTTGCGTTTCAAAGAATGATATTGTTATGAATGTACTAGTTGAAGTTGCGTATTGTTGGTTTGCTCGTTGTACATGCTACACTACACTCATGTGAGCTCGGATAAAACTATGTAGCGATAAATATTGTATAGTAATAAAATAAATCATAATTATACGTAATCATATATGTATTAATAATGATACTGTTAATATTGCTAATAAGATTATCATATGTACTATAACTACGTGTAAGTAATACATACATTATTATCAGAGACCGACTCATTAATTCATTACCGATTAAATTGGTGTTTCATCTTCTACGCAAAATAGTAATCACATTTGTTACCGTGTTGTCAATTCTCATAAACGAGCATTTCATTTTTGGCATTTACATTTGACTTTTCATACCCTTTGAACAGACATTTTAATGTATAAGTAGTACCTCATGCAGAATTCATTACAGAATGACATTTAGGTATGTAGGATGTATGAGCATGTCCACGAAGCACGTACATTTCAAGAAACGTGGGAGGTATGCATATTATTTTCTAAACTGCGGAGACGTCATGCAGTGATAAGTAAATAGAATATCGCGCACAGTTTCGTCATTTATACATAGTGTGTACTAATTATCCTGGAAATTTCTCTCTCAAGGAAAAAAAATCCATTTGCACATTTTTGTCAGTTTACTTCTGTCAAGACCGGTTCGAACAAATTAGATTTTTTCATTAATCTGCACACTTAAGTCGTGTCAGTCTCTTGATAGTTTTCTTCTTTCGTTGGGCTGATATTGACATTGCATGTCCTAGACAGACTTAGTCAGCCACTCAGATTCACATTTAACATGGACCATTTCGTTCTTTTTCATTTTTGAGTTACTTAAGAAATGCGATTGTGCAATGGTGTGTAATGAAAAGTTGATCCTTCTTTTAACTACACTTCAACTTCAGCACAAAATCACTACATAGTTCAACCACACCGTCCTTTTCACTGTGCATAATATAGAATGAGCCTACACTGAACGGTTCAGAGTGAAAAAATCGAAGGGAGAAACTAATTGAGATAATCTCATTCTATTCACCAGGGAAAATTACACTCATTTTGCTCTTGTTAGCAATTCCAATGGCTTAGCTTTGCTCCGAACAGTTTAGTACATTTTACAACTCGCTAAGACCTACAAAAGCTATATCAGCGACTTGAGGTTTGCCTATTATGAACATATAGAAGAGCCTCTAATGACGGCATAAAATCAAGACAGGTCAATCAAATAGAAAAAAAAAGAAATAAAGAAAGACCCAGCTCATTTCTGAAGTTCACGTAGCTTTTTAATTTCCTTGTATTTCAATTTGGGTTTCAAGAGCTCGTAAAGAAAATTAAAATAGGCTAAAATCAAGATAAATGTAAAGATATGAATTAGAATAGGATGGAGATGAGAGGAAACGTCCACAGGAAGGAAGGGGGCTCTACAGTTGCAAGAGTACACAGTATACTCTACGTAGTGTGTACAAGAGACCTTTAGCTCTTGGTAATAGTCTTCAGTAGTATTTACATATAGTAATACATTTTATATACGTAATGTGTATTTAGTTACTAATACTACTATCAACGTGGCCAAATTAATATATTAGTTAATTTCAAGAAAAGTAAAGAAGAAAGGAAGGATATGGCCAAGTGGTCGTAGTGAGCCTGTTCAGACCGACTTTTGTTGTTGCTTCGCTTTGCTTTGGGAATTCCCAGGGGAAATAAATCAAATCATGGCATCCATCAGATAAGCGCATCTTCCGACACCCCATCAAGAGTTACAATCTGAATGCTGCAGAGTAATAGCTATTGTAATGTTAGCGCAGTAGCTATCTGTTATATAAAAGACATAGATGTTTCAACTTGGATGTACTCCAGACGACAAAAAACTGGAAGTTTCACTTTGAACTCAATGTTTTATTAGACGTTTTTCATTGGAGAAGTAGTAGTAGTCCTCGTAGTACGTACTAGTGCCAACATTGTATAATGAGCCTTAAGCTACTGTGTTGACATAGGTCAGGTGCTCTCCCGCTCATTTTTCTAGAAAACTTGGCAAAATTATTAATAATTAATTAATAAACTTGTCGCTTTGTGCTCTGCTGCCAGTCCTTGTAAATATTAAATACTACGTGCTGTACTGGAAACTTCAATCTTTTACCTGTTCCACATATACAACGCCTGGTTGTGGAGGCAGAGGAAGATGGAGGAGTTAAATGAGCCCTCATAGTGACAAGGAGATTATCTCGTCAAAAAAAGTTGTATTCCCTGAAAGTTTTTATTTTGCCCAGTGAAACCTGAGTCGTCAACGTGGCTGAGCTTCTAGTAGGTTACTCTGGTTTGCAGATTTACGTGGAAAATTAACAGATAACACGTATATGCAAAACTAAATCAAGTTAAGCAGATTAGTTGGGGCGCATATTTCGTGCTTCGTTTGCCACTCTTAATGATTTTCTAGCGCTACTAATTCGAATGTTAATTCTCCCCCTTTCTCGTTGGTAAAAATGTGCAGCTACTCATGAAAAAAACATAATTAAGGAAAGTTGCAAAGGAAGGAAAGCTCCTCAATGTTTAATAATGCACTTTTTCAATTCCTGTGTAATATTAGGTTTTGTTTAGCTCTATTATCTCGTCTCTGTGAGAACGCTTGTCTTTTTTGTCATGCTTACGCGCTCCGATGCCACAGAGTCTGTAAAATAAAGAGGAGGGACTCCAGCTTCATCCTTCAGCCACCATCACTTCACATGTTATTAAATACATAGGGAATGTCATTAAAATTGTAATTTTCGTAAGGAGAGAGGATGAACGGTAATTATGTGGAAATGGTTGGTTGAGCTGAAAAAGTAAAGTGAGAGCCTGGCTACTACCACGAGAAATAGAGCTGCTGTTCTGCCACAGACTCAGTTTAAGGACGCGTAGTAGTAATAATGTACGTATTTCACTCTGCGAGTGCTACTCTACCAGTGGTAATACTTTGCAGCGCTTGTCTATAAAATTTCTCAAGTGTGGGTACATGTGTATGTAGTTAGTTGCATTGTTATTAAAACTAACAATAAGGAGGTGGGTATTTCATCAGTCTGATAGGCATCTACAACCTACGTGAGGATATGCTTTCCATCCGCGTCTACGTTTCGTTCCAATATTTGCTTTGTTATATTGCTTAACTGCTAGTAATTCCTTTATTGGAGTCCCCGCAGCGTGCAACATCCATTATAATTTTTCCATAGCTGTAAATTAATAAATGTGTACTGTATGAACACATTAAATAACTATACTTACTTATTTATTACTTAACTCATTTTCGTGTCGAAAATGCCCCAGAGAATTTAAAAATTTCTTAACATGGTGAAAATGCATACTTTTGTAATGTATCCATCTTGTGCAATCGGGGAAAATAAAAATCTGGCTTTTCGGATGTAATTGCAAGCTCTGGTAATGTAAATTAATAATGATTATCACGTAGTAAGTGGATATAGGCTGGGAATGGACCTTAATGATAATGCTCTTTGTCAACTTGAGGCTTCCTCGGTAATTTTTCTGTCTAAAATGAATGTCACTTGACACCTTTGGCGTAACTTCTAATTCAAAGGCCGTTTTTATTACAACCATCACGGCCGTTGATCAATTTTCACTTTTCTCATTTCACTTTTTTCGAGAGCCACCGAGCGCAGCTAAACTACACATGTAATTTTGTCATTATTCGACTAGTTGTCTCTTGTTGTCTACAATTTTTTGTTATGCGGTCCAGGCCACGATATGTGTAATAGTTAAAGAAATATTAGGTGTACCAACTGTTATAGCAATCATTTAGGATTTTATCGTTACCTGAATCTCGTTGGTGTTCCTTGGCTGTAGTCACATAATAAGTGGAATGGATGTACATAGTACATATATACTAACTATATGTAAGTATCACTTAACTTTACTACTAGCACTTACTTTGTGTGGTAACTTTGGACTGGACAAACGTTCAGAGAGATTAGCTGTAGAGTTTCTAGCGGTTTTACATTAGTCATTCATGAGCAAAAAATCGAATGGATGTTGGATGTACTTAATGGCTGTAATTGTAGCTGGCGGAGAAAAAAACAGTATTTAGGAACGTGGTTAATTGTAGTAATCAAGGAAATTGAATTTTACTGTAAATTTAAGTAAGTTTTCTGCTGTTGGCTCTCTCAACCGAGCACCGAGAAGATTTTCTTGTATAGGCATACTCCTCACCTATTTACGAAAGCCCTTATCTCTCCACTCCCATGTACTACCAGCCCATTCGGTGTAACTAGTATCTACTTGAAAGTGGCTAACCAAATTGTGCAAGCAATGAAAGCACGTTTCCTTTGCCCTGATGACTTTACCTACGTTACATACACCGACAAATATAGTCTTTAAACGCTCCGGTTGTGAACAGTACACTTTAGAGAACCAATACAAAAAGAGCAGCAGGCATTATTAACAATAAGTTTTCTTCAACCACCTTCAACCATATATGTAAGTGTATATTACATATATACACAAAGCGTATAATATGCAAAGGGTATTCGAAAAGATGGGAGCAGAGAAGAGTCCGTGCATTTGGAAAACTGAACGTCAACAGTACAGTACAAAACAGAAGCATGGAACAGCCGTGGAGCACAGACAAGGCAGCGGAGGTTGTAATTATTATTTCGGGGAGGGGTGTGGGGGGTGGGGGTGTACATGTACTTTGAATGTGGCATCCTTCCCAAATGGATTTTTTAGATGGAATAGAGAGAACTCTGAGAGCACAAAGTGGTAATGAAGGTGGGCTTTTTTCTTAAATTTTCCTTTTTCCTGCATTACTCTTGTGGTACGGTGGTTGCTTCTTTTAGAACTCCTCTTCTATTATGTTTTCTTTAGAGTGGCCACTTTGAGGAAATATGTAATGTATCGTCTCTTTGCAGCCAGTTTCTCCCAAAGAAGTAAATAACTAGTGAGTATATTATTTCTACCATAGTGCACTAATTGAGCCTTGGCTTTCAGCTTCAAAAGCTTTCTATATAGAACTTTAAGACATTGCATTGTATAGCAGCTATTACTACGCTCAGTCAGAAAAAGCAGAGTTAAGCAAAGTCTTCTTTGCTTCTCTTTCTTCCTCTTCTTGCTCAGTTTTAGTGTTTAATTGTAGCTGTCAGAGTTCCAAAATGGATTTCCTTCTTTTTTTTATATTTTCAAGTCTGTCTACTACGAGCATAGTAGTTAGTTAGTTTCACTATATGTAGTGTACCTTTATTTGTACATACGTATGGTCAAGAAGGATCTGAATCAGTTGCTTTGCTCTGCAGAAGAAAAGAGCTCCTTTTAACTCAAACGCAGACATTGAAATGGAGCTCGAGCGGAAGATCTAATGTAATGTAATGTACAGAAAGAAAAGAGTTAAAGTGAAATGGACGGAGCTGACTTGTTGGATAAAATAGGACGGACGGCCCAAATCACTGGTTACTTCAAACGTCAGCTTGTCTCTAATTTATTGCAAACCTGCAGAAAGTAGGAAGGAACCTGGCTGCACTGAATTGCATTGCTCCTATACAACAGATCTGTATTTCTAATATATCCCTTTTAATGTGTGTGTATACTCTGTTCCAAAGATTTCTCATGAGTGATTTCGTGAACGCTGCCTTAATGTAAATACAGTGTACATACCTATGGTCATGCCATAAGGTGTTAAGATATGTGCACACAATTCAGAAAAATTCAAGAACTAGCAATCATTTTATGTGAAATACAAACGAAATAGTCTGCAGAAGTATTTACGCAAGAAAAAAATCATATCTACATCTTATACTAAAAGTATATTGCATGGAGAAATCATTTTCAGGGGGAAGAATGAAGATAGGAGATATTGGGATACTCCTTTTATTTACTGAATGAAAAACTGTGGAATGTCTTTTGATTTCTCAGCATTCAATGTACAATTCAATACTCTCTGATTGTAGTGCAGACATAAGATGGGTGTTGGGTGTGCACAACAGAGAGAGTACCTCGAGAATTCCAAGAACTACCAACTAAATACCGTCTATCTGTGCAACTAACATTTACCAACTATGGTAAATATGATATTTTGTCGGGTAAGTATACGGTGAGCACACGCAGTGTGGAGGTTCTCAGTTTTTTAAAGTTCACCTCAGCGTTGCTGCTCCCACATGGCCGTGTATAAAGATAATGCTCGTCTTGAGCTAATGAAAATGAGACCCTTCGTTACCTTTAATTAGTAAGTCAAAATATGAAAATATACACCTTTTACCTTATCATTACCTACTCTATAATTCCAGACCTAGTTCTTTCATTAGCATAATTTAATTGGAATTCTCATTCCTTTTCGCACACAATCGAATCGGGATTGTGTTGAAGGACATGGAATGGTGAGTTTCGATTTACTAAAAGGAAGAAAACATGGCTTTAGCCAACCACGGTAACCAGGTAAGTAACATTTATATGTATACTATATACATATACCTATAAATAAATGGTTATTATATAAATCTCTATATAGTAGCAAGGATAGCACACCTTAAGTATTACCACTACTGGACTACTTGTGTGCATTGTAATTTGTAGCGACTAAGTATATCTGTGCAAACTAGTACACCTTTGCTGTGTGGCATTATGAGAAGAAGGCCAGCCAAGCCGGTAGGTAAGTTGCCCTATACTAATAACAACCACTAAAACACTTTTCCATTGGGTACGTAATGTGTTCTAGTCAAGTGAAGTCACACTGACGGAACTGGATTCTTCTTCTACTTCAGCTCATTGTTACTTGGATTGCAATTATTTACATTAGCTAACTACTAAATGCATGCTGCATGCCTACCTCTGTTCCTACGCTCCTAATCTCTCATCGTGTACCTGGAATATTTGTAAAGCACCAGTATGTGTTTATGTGGTTACTACACAATCCTTTAAGGTGCTTATGTATATCTGCAGTGTGGAAGTCTTGTGTGTGGAAAAAAATTGAATCTTACTTTACTTACTACTTCGTCTCAGATATGCAATCTTATGATGCATATGAGGAATGTGCATTGTAATTTTTCTGTGCTCTCTGCAATGTAAAAGACATGCTGAAAGTGCTTCAGACTAGTTATAATCGTTATCTGAGATGGTTCATTTTTATTGAATTGCTACTTACCTCTTCATGTATCTTGTAAGAATAATATTCGCTTAGACCTGAACGTGTACTCGCCAAGTACATTGGAAACGACGCGGAGAATATGTGGAGAAGAGATTTTTTTCACTCATTATCATATTCATGATTATTTCTTCTAGGATAAACAAGAGTACTACAATATGTTGTAAGTTGTAAGCATATGACGTGCTAGATTAGGTTTTTTAGTACATGAATCCTTTAGTACTTAATAACATGAGTCATGTGTGAGGGATATGTATTCAGTCTATAATATCGTATGATTATATATTTATTATGTATAGACGTTTTTATTGTGAAGATGACTGGTTGTCTCTTCTTCTGTATTTTGTGATGAGGTTTTCTCCTCTTCTATCCTAAATGCTACAAGCCAAATTTTTTGTCCAACAAATCCAGTACAAGTCAAGAAAACCGGAGCAGGTATTTATATATCTCGCGGCATGTAATCGGGCTAAGCCCACGAACGAGAAAAGAAAGCCAAACGGGGGGAAGATGCGTTCGGCATTGCAAGAACAACAACGAGAGACCAGAGCAATGCATTGGCATGTGAATTCAATGGGGCATTATGTAATGTAACAGAACATAACAACAATGTAAGCAAATGTATCTACATATGTAAGATAAGCATTAGAATTTTAATTTGAGCCTTTGAAAAGGGTGGCTCTTCTCTATGCGAGCTGGCTCACTCAATTGAATGCTGCACATCAGACATAGTGACTGAACAGATACATAGACATCCACACCCTGACTTTGTTCACTTGACTTTGGAACTACTAAAAGTCGAGAGTTTTCTCGTGAATGTGAGTTGAGTGAGTGAACAAAACAAAACTCATGGAGAAATTCCTTTGGCTGTTTGTGTGTGTGGGTCTCGGACCAGAGGAAGCTCTCTTGCTCACTGGCTCGCTGACTGAGAGATGAAGCCGCCTTATCTTTTCCATTGAATTCAGTGTCTGAGTGTTGTTTGTGGTGGACGAGTCGAGTTCAGTTTGGCTGATGCAGACGGAGGGCCTCGATAGCTCAGGAATAATTGACAGCCTTTTGCTCTTCATCAGTTTTACGAGTTTGGCTCAGGGGTCTCCACCCTTTAATCATACCTTTGATGTTCTCGTCTCTCTCTCTCTCTCTCGCTCTCGCTCTCTGTGCTCAGAAAGATCAGTCAGATGCTTTCCAAAGCAAAGCAAACCTCTCACTTACTAAGCCAGACAAACAAAACGAGAGAAACGATGAGAGTGGAGCAGGGGAATAGAAATTTTTCGAAAAATCAAGCTCTCATATATTCATGTACGTACAAACTACATGAAATTTGATGATGATCACTCGGAGCCATTTACTGTGGTTTTAGTATCGTTCCCTTATTATAAAACTTCTATTTCAATCTGAACTTTTTACTGGCTTGGAAATACCATATCTGAACGGCTCACCTTGCCTATCGTGCACATCTCTCTCTTTTCGACTTGTCTTCTGTTGGTTACCTTCTAGATTCATTTCTGAAGAGCAAAAGAGTTTGTCGATTAACAATAAGTTGCGCTCAACCCAATCTTCAGCCAGAGTCCCATTACGTTAGGAAAACCAATAAAATTATACAACCTTCGTCCTTGTCTTGCTCCTCCACGATATGTACAGAGATGGATACGTGCTTCTTCTTCTTGTTGTGTGATAGACTTCTTTCTAGTAAATATAATTGAGTGAAATCATACTAGGTAATAGTACAAAACAAAAATGTTCCTACATAAATTAAGAACGCAACCCACATTATTTTCTAGAAGAAGAAGAAGGCAACCATCTGTCCAACAAACTATTACACGACTACTGCAACCACACACACACACACATACATACATACACACAGTACAGTACTGACACGAGGTATGGTTCTACTATTACCTAATTTGATGTACTACAATATTGCTGTCCAATCCTTAGGTTGGATTTTTAGTTTAGTCGCATAATTATCTAGATATGCTTCAAGGAACATTTTCAG
>JABASC010000855.1:0-30621 GCA_019776185.1 Plutomurus gul | reverse complement strand
TCTGATTGCGAATCGGCTCGGTTTGACAGTAAAACCTCCGCCCTTAATGCAATTTAAGTACAAAGGATGTATGTATGTACCTTTCTTCTGTTACTCATTTTGACACTAACAATAAGTATTAGTTTGTACTACCTTTGTAGGAGAATAAATCACATCACTAAAAAGTTAATACTTCACACTACAAACAAGTACTACATACATAAATGATATCTGTACAAGTTAGCCCCAGTTGACTTTATTTTGTACAAAAAACATGATGCAGCGTGTATATCTTGCTGTACATATTTCAGATGACCGTCCACAGGCTAAATTTGCCAGGAATCCGCCGTATGGTGAAGATGTGAAATGGCTGCTCTCGATTGCCCGAAAGTTGGGAGCTCAGTATTTGCAACAATTTTGCATCTGTGCAGTGTCATCCATAGCCAACCCTTTTGTGTTGCATGAAATCATTTTGGATGCTGCACTAATTTCAACACGAAATAATTTGGCCTGGGTGTATCAAAATCCAAGATCACCACTGGCTCCTCTTGTACAAAAATGTCAGCAAATGTACTTTCAGTGTTTGCATCAAAAGTTGTACCACATTACAGTTTCTGACTACGAAGACTTTGTAAGCATTGTTTGTACAGCCAGGCAAGCATTCCATCTCACGCCTGATGGCGTCAGTCAATTCAAGGAATGGTTGCAAAATTTAAGAAGGTAAATATACTTAATATACACACTTATGATTTGTTGTGTAATTAAGCACTAATCGGCATTAATGTAAAATTTAATATTTTAGGTCAAAAGCTTGCAAAAAGGATCTCTGGGCTCAAATAACATCTGCTCTTTCAACAAACAATAAATGATGCTCGTGCAATTTAGTTACTGACGAATTAGTAGACTCTGTAGGAAATAGAAAATATTCACCCCTCTCCTTTCTCAATTTACATTCGCACCTTAATATCTGTAATGCAAGCTTTTCAGTACGTAATTCAAACATTTGTAAAAATCTAACCCGCCACATCTATAATCATTGTAGAAACTGCTGGAACGAATTTAGTTTGTCTTTTGTAAAAGGACCAAAGAAACGCCAAAATGATCGTCCCAATTGGGGAAAATCTCGTAACATCAGAAATCAGAATAATAATGAGAACCTGTGTCAACGGAGTCTACACTTATTGTCAAAAAATAGCCAAATTTTTGTTCGATCCTAAAACGTTGTCGAATTTGTATTTGGAGGAGCAACCTAAAATCATGGAAATATTTTTTAAAAATGGTTGCTTATAAGATCTTTACTTACTCCTCTCAAAAAAAATAACGCTCACAATTTGCGCCAAATCGCTGACTCAAAAAATCTTCCTGATGTTGCTACAACAAATAGATAGAAGGATCAGTTATTATCACAGAATTGTAAATGTGAATTCCATCCGAGTAACGAGTAATATACAAATAGGTCATACACAAGGTAAATATAATTTATAATTCCTCAAAAGAGCATGTCGAGTCTAGAAAATTGGTATTTGTTTATAATTGTTGGGCAAGGATTCAGATGGATATCAATCACATTCATTGAAATGATGCTGTTTTGTCACAGTTTGAAAATCTTTTTCATTTTAAGCAAGATCTCAAACTTTTCAAAGAACACTACCTACTACCAAACCCTTCCACCTACGCACAAAATATCTCTGTGCTATACATATACGTTTGAAAATTTAAATATACCGCAAAACTTTGATAATTCGTTTGAAAAATCCTTGGAATTTTTACTTTTTTTCAAATTGGTTCGACAAACTTCTCTGTAAATACGTAATATTTGATTTCGTAGATTTAGTTGAAATTTGTCCTATGGCATTATCCTAATTGGGCACTGACTGCAAGCAACCTCTGGTTTTTAGCTTTTATTCTCTGTTATTTTGTAGCATAATGTAATATTATTTGGTAATTTATTTGTACCAATCCCCTTGAACACGTAACTTTCACCTGATAAGGGATTTCTCCTAACGAGAAACAGGAAGTAGCTTGGTGGCTATTGAAATTAGAAGACAAAATATCGAATTTGGAACCCAATTTTGTTTCTCTGCTAATTAGGTCAATTTAAGTCATTACTTTATTCGATAAAAAGTACATGTGACCTTGTTGCTTACACGTTTGGCACATCCACGTTGAGGAGATCGGTCGGTTATATCTGTAGTACCGGTAAAAGTGAGTAAACGAAACAAAGTGAATCTACGTTTCTTTCCAATAATTTTTCTCCAACCAATTATCAAAGAAATGCAGGTTTTCCTTATCCACCAGCCAAATTTTAGGCTTACAGTTTGTGAACGTGAAGAGTTAAACCATAATTATGTACTATTTTGTAACTTAACCGCACGACTTTTAATAGCATTTGATTATGGTGGTATTGTTGAAAATGAATTTGCAGAAGAGTTGAACTCTTGTTGATTTTTGTTGAATGGTAATAATTAATGTGAATTACAATTCTGATATCTGAAAGCTTTTAGCAGCAATCTGTTAAGGGAAATATGAATTTATTTTAATGTAGTTTTCTAAGAAATTACGTTATTGTTTGAATTCAATGTGTCAAATTGGGAATTGGATTTGTATATATACAAGTAGATATCATCTCGGTAACTTTTGGTGTGTACAGGTGTCACTTTTATATATTTACACTTATTTATATCGATTTGATCCAATTTAAGATTTTGCATTTGAATTCTTATTTTAACAAGTGTCCAATTATGGAATAATGATCCGTTTCGAATCTCATTTAATCACTACATCAATTCCGTAATCAATCATTCGTGTCCTGGGGTAGAGAGAGATTGGGTACAGGTCAATTGAAAGGTTCGAATGTGTGGATGAAATCTCCAGGGACAATAGACAGAAATACATAGACCAAAAACGCACAAAACCACCTAATCTTTGTCTTAGAACAGATTTCATGAAACAATGTGGTAAAAAAGTTGCGCTAACGCGAACCATTAAAATGTTGAAAGGAAAAGTTGAGATTAAAGTGGCGAAGCAAAGTTCTTAATTTAGCCTACATAAAGTTCAGTAAGAATATCACTAAAGGATGAGAACATTAATTGCCTTAAATTGCAGTTTTACCAATTCCTTTCCCCATGCATCCTCTGATAGTAATAATAAATCTAGAGAGTACTTAACTGTCAACAATTGTATGTAGTAAGTAACGGTGTAAGGCGTAAGGGCAAATAAATACTAGTGTCATTGGTGTAAATTAAACATTAAACGTAGTTTGCTTTTAACCTAGCTATTTGTATTGAAACGCCGCAATTTTATACATAGTTTTAGTATATACAACTAAACTAAAGTATGAATCAAAGGATTTATAAATTACGTCCTCTGAATCCTCAGGAATTTACTTTAGTAATAGTAAAATTAATACCAATTTTTCTAACGACAAGATTTAAGCTGTAAACAATGTTAGCCTAATAAAATTGAGGACAAGAATCCCAGAAGAAACGATAGACAGTGGAGATATAACCCTTCAATCTAAACTACGACAAGCTGTGTGTTTAGATGCGTGTGTCTACTCTGTGCTGAGAGAATTTGCAGTTGTCTCAACGAAAAAAGGGTTAAAGAAGTAGTTCATTGCATGTGTACACACAATGTCATAGAATGCAACTAATGATTGGTGTCGACTACTTGTCGAAACTTGTGTTCATCGTGAAATCCATTTGACTGTGGATATCGAATAAACTAATCATAATAATAATCAGTTTGTCAATGTTCCCCAAATACGTGTCTAGCTTTTAAGGTGTACTAGGATAAGGTAAATGTAATAATGTACAACCGACATAGTAAGTAATACTATTTAAGCGTAACGATAACTTTTCAACGTATATAAATACAACATAAGTTTGCAATACCGTAATTACAATTAAATTTCACATAATAAATTATGTTATCACTCTATAATAATAATAGCTATAATAATTACAACAAATAATGCTAATAACATTTGTTAATTGCTCAGAAATGTTTGCTAACTACAGGTAAGAGTAATTTTATTCATTGATGAAGTTTAGTGTTACACAGGTGCCAATTACTGAACAGAAAGATGATACGTACAACAACAATATCAATTTAATAGTGTCATCAAACGAATAAGTTACAAAACTTGAACATATACGAATACAAGTAGCACACAACACGTAAATTTTGTATCAGGGGAGAATTTCCTCTCTTGTGAAGCAATTCATTCAGAAACCTTTTGATTTCAGTTTGCCGGTCTCAGTTTTTATTCAATAAGTATTTACTATATATTCAATGTAATACAGATATGTAACAGAAGCACAGTAATAAGTTTTTAATTGTCATGTTGTTATGCTACATAATGATTTTATTGTCGTATATATGTACATGTACTGGGCATGTTTAGTAAGTAGGCCTTAATTTTTGTGATTCATATAATAATAATAATATTGCATTAAGGTATTTATTCGTAAAGAAAGTTCTAAAAGGCTGATTTAAGTTATAATGAAACTTAGCAAGTTAATTCATCATAAGCAGACATAATATTTCCAACTGCAGTAGATATTAGAGCGTTATTTGCTGTATCATTGACTGATCGATATGTAAATTGGATGGAATTACATAATACATACGTTTCTACCTTTAAATGGTAGCTTTGAATTTTAGCTGATAAGCAATTTGTCTTTACACTCTAGTGGGTATTTATGTATATTTATTTGCACCAATAATTTTGAGGGTTACTTCATTTTCGCCAGAAAAGCAAAATTCGTGTTTATTGGTACATCAAAATGTTGTTGGATATTAACTCTACGACTAATACGGATGTAAATAGTTTGATGCATTTATCGTTTCGTTGTGAGTACCATTACTCTCCAAACATACTCTGTAATAACTTTAAGTCAACCACGTTACATTTGTTGGACCTCTTGTTTGTATTGTTGTTCGTTCGTAACTAATAATACGCAATTAGTCGTAAAATCGTAGAATGTAGTGTACGAAATTACATATTGATTGTTATTGAATGATAAATGAAATAGTTTTCTTACTCTTGATTTGTATAGAACTATTATTAATGTGCATCATTAATAATGTATGTTACATCGTGCGTAACTAAAATTTTAACTTAAACTAAACACATTAATAATAATATGTATTAGGTAAGACGCAACATAATTTACTAAACTTACTAACTATTAGAATGTTATTCATGAAAACATTATTCCATCCAGGTTTTGAAACACCATAAATTGAATTGTAAAATTTGTACAGGACATTTAGTATCTATCACTATCTATATATACTAAACGCTATTATGATGGTCACGGTCATCATCCTAACATGTAGCTAGCGTCTAATTACATATAATTGATAAGGGTTGCATAACAGGTTGGTTAGCAAAAGTTATTCTTTATCTGTGTAGTTTGTTGAACGGGTAACCCTATAGATCTTATTCTCGAATTGCTCTGAATTCAGTCAGATTGGATAGCAATTACGGCTCCGCTGTACTTCCTGCAAAGGAATAAGAATATTAAATAACGAAATCCGAAAACGCGCATCCATAGCATGAATAGGAATTTTTGGACAGTTTGGGACACCAAGTAGGCAGAGATGGGTGAACAGGTGCAAAAAATTTAGTAAAGGTGAGAAACCTTGATTTGGTTTATGGGCAAATTTTAATTTAAAATTTCGATTTTTCGAAAGGATGTATACAATACCTCACGTCTACGTTACGACGTCTACGATCTTTCAGAAGAGCTTTATACACAACACACGCAAGAATTTTCAAAAACTCAAATAGACTTTTAAAAATCATTTTTGGTATAAAACAATCAGTAAGTAGTGAGTCTACTTGTTTCTTTCTAAATTTTAGACTGCTCAAATTATTTAAATTGTTTGCTCTTATAATAATGTAGTGGTAATTCAGATATTCGTTTAGTATTGTGAAAACATTTTTTGATTTGTAAGCGTTAGTCTTGTAATGTTGTTAATATACCTCAGGACCTAAAGGTACACAAAAGTATCGCAACAATGAAAATTTCTTGACGTGAATATGTGGTTCACGTAAAATTTCAATTCTAATACGTAAGCACAGGAAATCAAATGCTGATGTACATCATCACAACCTAATAATTTTCTCTACATACCAACATGAATATTAGATAAGTAGAATTTATAGAGAACACGTTTTTGTACAGCACTTGAATATATATGTCTATAGTGACAAGATAGCCAGAAGACTTCAATTTTTTTCCTTGTAGTTGTGGTAGACAGATATTAAATTAACTTACATCTACATATATGATTTCAAGTCTAGATTATTTATTGAAATTTCATTTTCATCCGTTTTTTTTACTTTTTTGCAGTTGAATTTTTTGAGGTAATTTAAACGCTGGTATGAATTATGATGTACTTGTATTACAATAAGGTATGTGTACCTCATATTCTTGAAAGATGAGTTCCAGCACCAACCATGGTAGATATTCAACAAATACTGAAGTGAAAAATCCTATAAAATGAAAATGGGAAATCAAAAATAACTCTAGAAAATTTGTACGTATTGTGTTGAATGTCTCTGTGGACACCTTGATAATGCACAGTCGGAAATACTTGCCCTGCAAGTGTATTCATAATATTCAATTAACGTTTTCAATACACACACTAATAAGTTATTTATTCGTTTCCGATCAAGACTGATTTATTTAAGAAAGTAACTCAACTAGCGACTTGATTGTTTTGATTCACTAATTATATCAACGTAAAATTATGAACCTCTAGAGTACCTACTTTAAATCCCAGCATTGTTATTCATCTGTGAACGTATCCTTGTTGTTGACTTAGAATAGAAATGTAGGAAAAATATAATTCACAAGATCGAACTGCGTGTAAATGCGAATAAGTGTGGATTCGGTATGAATGTTTGATGTATGTAAGGTACCTATTCTGTACTGTCTGACTACCTGTTAAAATGTACGAGTATACTTACTGAATAGTAGTGATCAGTGGCACATTGAATAATCAGGTAGGTAATTAGGTAGAAAATCTTGTTTCTTTTTGTTGTTATTATTGTTAATAATGTTCCTACTTCGGAACTTCCTCAGTTCAAATCGTTTTTAGCTCCCCTTTAGTTTACGAAACAAAATAATTTCATTCTAGATACTCTAGCGGCTTCACTTTTATTTCTTTAGACAATTAGCACAAAAGTTTTTAAAAAAATAATGTGAACTAAAAAGAAGCAAAAATGGGAAAACTCCAGAAAAATATCGAGAAAAAAATTGCTACATAATTTAATGTGAAAGAGGCCTATTTGTATCTGCAACTCATTTAAAATTAACTAAATACAATAGGTTTCCTCGAGAAAGTATACAAAGCATTACTTTTATTCATGCTTCAGCTGCTGGTGTCATACTAAAACATACGTATAAATTGTCTTTAGTGGAAAACATTCCATTGGGAATGGCAATTAATGCGCTAACGTAATGGAACAAAATAACCCAGGCCAGCGTTTCCAATTGGACACCAATACATTTTCTTTGGAAAATTATTAATGAATTAAATTCGTGTAAAGTACTTGTAGCCTTTTATGTATAATACCCAGCCGAGGGTCCTAAAAATCAAGAAAGATTCTGTCCACTGTGTTATTAGCGAGTAAGATGTACATAGCCAGTAATATTGTTGTAGGAAAGGACAGTCACACATTCGGTCTGGTCGGCTTAATTGTAACTTAGGTTATGTAGATCATATGTAAAATAAATAGGTAGCCAATAGCTAAAAGTTACATACGCAAAAAACTGTAAATATTCATTGATAGTACTGTAGTTAAACGTCGTACAAGTAGCTTTTACTGTTAGTGTTGATCTTTCCGAACAGAAGAGTTGTCCTTGTGTTCTCTTGCTGTTATTTCCTCTGCTATATTATTATCGTTTCATTTTTCTCTAGAGAGAGAGAGAGAGCTCATTTCGTTGTCTCGTTGTCCTTACTATGAATTTGTTAACAAGAAACAACCTACCAAGTTCGTTGCATTTACTATTTATTTATACGCGGTTAGGCTCTTAAATTCTGTGCACCCATTAGGATTTATAAAATTCTACTATACATTTATTCGATACTTTTGAATTTGTATGTAAAACTTAAATATTGAAATAGTATGGCACAGATGAAGTTCCGAATTCGGAATTTCTTTTAGCCTAATTACCGCATAGTACACAACTTTGCTGTCCGTGTGGTAGAAAAAGTTTTCGATAGATTTAATAGAGTATGCTCATGTTTCAAGTAATGAACTTTGCCAGTAATCAATATTTAAGTAAATAAGTATAGGTACTTACATGTAGACGGTGTACGATGTACCTTCTATTGCTTGTAGGTGTCCAACTGAATGTCTTCAATGGTTACATTCTGCATTGTCGACCATGTGCTTGTTGTGCGTATTAAAATGAAAACGATGCATAACTCAATTGTCAATTATATTCAAATTATCTTTGTAATCGCTCATACATTGCTCATTGAAACTAATAGTTAGAGTAGCTGTAAAGGTTGTCATTAACTTTATTTCTAGATGTTATACATAGTCAAATTGTTGTTATACTTACTATTAGTATATTGATTGTTTCAACCTAAATTACTTGTATACTGTGTCAGATGTTTTAAATGAAAAAACAATTAGAGGACGACAACACAACTAATCGTATATTTCATAAGAACTTTACAGTTTTGTCCCTGAGCCATCTATAAAGTAATTTACTAACATTTGGAGTTAAAGCTGTACGACAGAATTATAATTTTTTCCATTTGTTTCTTATTAGGATCATTTTTTTGAGAAGTACAGATATAAAAATTGATGTGCATTCAGAACTTGTTCGTTGATTAATCTAACTGTCTGGCATAACTCACAAACCCTTGACTAGCTTGGGAATTTATGTCATGACTCAATTCTGTCGGCTTAAGTGTTCAACTTTGATAAATTTGATAGAAGATACAAATACTTAATAGGTATAGTGCTTGTTAGCGTGATGTAGGGTAGAGACAACTGCAGTAGCTCCTTTGTTCCATTAATTTAAACTCTCGGATTGTAAAATGTAAACATAATTATTAATTCTATTAGGTATTACATGGTTGAAGCGGATGATGTTGATGAATATGAGTGTCTTTATAATAACTTAAAATAAAATTTGCCACTAATTTGGCAATAAATGAAAATGCGTGTGTAACTTGTTTACAGCACAGAAATGAATAATAAAAACAATTAAAACGATGGTTGGGAAAATCTTAACTCTTGAAGTATGTGCGCTTTTTTATTTCATCAAATAGGATTTTTAGTCAAAGGATGTTCATAATGAAAACTGCAACAGTTACTTTGTTGCATTTCATGTACGCACGGTGTGTAAGACCGTTCTGCGTGGGTCGTGTGAGCACTGTTCACTAAACATTGCTAAAGTCTCCGACGTAAGAATGTAGCGCGTTGTTTCAAATGAGATTGAGATTGACAGTGTCAGTGATTCAAATATTGAAAGAGATGACTACATAGATTCATAGATTAAATAAATTTGATAAAAGCTAATTTTACTTGGTGTTTTGATTTGATTTGTTACAATAATGTCGCATTTATTTCAACTGGATACGGTTAAATACGTGTGCTGCTGTGGCAGTTTGAAGCCAATTTGTCATGTTTACTTTTGCCGTCATTGCCTTCGACTCAGGTGCCCTTATTGCGTCCTTCACGAGGTGGATTCACATTACTGTGGAAATTGCTCGGAAAATATGCCCTCGGCTGAGGCAAAGCAGAAGAAGAACAGGTAAATTATTCTATTATGATGTCATTTCGAAGCTTATATATTTAACCAATAAATCCTTAAATATTTTTGTTTATGCAGATGCAATTCATGCTATGATTGTCCCAGCTGCAAGCAAACGTTGTCCATAAGAGCGACAACCATACAAGTGCCTTCCGAAGAAGAACCAGAGAAATTGACCGCAAAGAAATTATATTATCTGGCATGCGGCTTTTGCCGATGGACATCTCGGGATGCTGGACTTCCTGATTGTCAGAGTACATCGGGACCCTGGCCAGAGCCAGAAAGTTCCATGAATGAACAGATCAATCAGATTGGTGACTATTTCAGAATGTTATCGATTAGAGAGAAAAATTCAAAGAGTAAATATGTCCACAAAAGCAAATTTTTAGCCGCTGTAAGTGTACAACACGTCCATTTCCATTTGTTTTCTGTTGATTTTTCTAATCTTTCTAGAATAATTTTTAAATTTCGTTTAAATTAGGGTCGACATGGATTAGCTCATCTTCTTCCTAAGCGTTTTCCCATAGCCACACCCGAAGAGATGGCAAAGGCGATTCCACCACCTACTTACGTTGCACCAACCCAAGGAGAAGAAGAGCTGGAAGAATTGTCCAGTGACTTTTACGATTCTGAAATGGTCGTTGCAAAAGGTACCACAATTTATTGTAACAAATGTTTACGTGTATATACTTTTAGTAGCATCGTAACACAGCGTAGCAAATGATTCTATTTTGCTCTTATTAAAAAATTGCAGTTACCACCCTATCACAACTACTTCATCAGCTGGAAACTCAGCCAAGGGAGACATCCTCTCTTCTCCCAACACACAAACAGCTACTTGTGAAACGTTCGCTTAGATGTCGAGTATGCGAGCGTAATATTAGCAAACCAGAATATTCTCCAGTGTCAATCAAATTCAAAATTCAACTAAACGCATACTATCATGTTCCCCAAATTCGTCTTATGACCCCTTTGGCCGAACCCCTGCTTCCGGGTCGAAAAGCTCGCATTGTTCTTCGTTTAGCAAATCCAACACAATTTCCCACATCGATAAAATTTCTCCCATTTTCATTTGTTGCACTTAAAAAAGAAGACAAAATTAAAGAACTCACTCAAGAAGTTCTCGGTGTCACTCATGATGAATCATCTACTGACACTTCATTGCCCCACGTTACCTCCACGCCAACTCCTTCTCCTCAACCTGCTGCGTTTAAGTCTGTAAGTCCCGTCTCAATATCACCGGCATCCCAAATAATGAAAGAAATTCATGTACTCCCTATAAGAAACGAAGAATTTATTCAGAACTGCCGATTGGAACCTCCAGATGATGAAGTTATTCTACCTCCCCGAGATGAAACATCAGATTTCGACGATTTTGCAGAAACTCCTAACTTCAATGACGATCCCAATTTGGTTCCATGGCGCAAAGCCAATAAAGCGGCAGTGTATTTGACGGTTATTCGCGACACTGTACAGGATGAAGATGACGGGTCAACAGATCCTCCCGTCTTAGGACTTACCATTGAATACGACTACGTTAACTCCATCATAGCTTTAGAAAATAAAGGAGCTCAAGGACCACAGAAAGTGAGACTCCAAACTCATCTTCTGATTGCCCTAGATCGTATTCCTCAATAAAGATTCGGACTTCCCATGTTTCTCATTTGCATTTGGAAAGTATTATTTAAATAAGAAACATCTTGTTGCTCGTTTCATTTCTCATTACCTAATTGTATAATCTGTATCCCCCCGAGATAACTCTTATTCACACTCGTATTCATTATTGAAAACTCGGAAATACTTGCGTGCAGCTGCAAATAAAGTAAACCAATAACTTTTTTTGCATTGCATTGCGGTGCAGGGCACCGTCTTTTTATGTTAACAATATTAATATTCTGGAATAGTTTAGAAAGTATGCTTACACCGTATGAATGGTCAAATTAAATAATTGGTTTACCAATGTCTCAACTGTACGTTTTGGAGATTTTTTTTGGATTATGCATTAATTACCCCTAGACCTTGTAAGGTTCACATGTCACTATTCACTACAATTGAAATATCAAGAAATACTGAAAAGAAATTTAACTAATGTAATTAATAGGGCTTTATTATTATAAATAGCAAGGAAAAGGCTGGGATCTTTAAGCTCAGGTTCAGTGTTTAAGTACAATTTTTTTAGTGTAGTTAATTTAGTTTATCCATCACATGCATTCTTGTGCACAGAGGTTAAAAGATGGTCACACTACACTATTACCCCGAAAGAATAAATAGATGGTGTAAGTCATTGTTATTGCTTTCGCTCCCAAAATAAGAGATCATTGGATTTTCTAACCCTTGCCTTGATCGCATGCAAAATGCAAAGCAAATTTTAATTGTCATACATATAATAAGATCAGTGGTACTTTACGCTCCTTCAAAGAGTAAACTATCTTAGTTAGCTTTTATAAGATAAGGACAACTAAAGTGAGAAAGATTAGAGTGAGAGTGTGAGAACTTGGACAGAAATAATCTTGAGTTCAATCTGTGTACCATGTAAATTTGGCTGGTGGTCAAGAAGAAGAAGTCAAGGTTGTTTATGTATGTGTACATTTGAACAATCTAATCATGATAAAATAAATAACTTTTGACATTAGTCATCAATCAAGTACTGAATGTCCTGATTTTTAAAACTGGTTTGACGAAGATATTAAAGATTGGGAATTGCGTCCGTGCTTCAATCATAGCAGCGGACCTATTACAATCGAGTTAGTATCACATTTGTTCCTGGTTCGGTTCAAACTAAATACTATTGATATTTTTAGCGACATAAGCTTGGTTGCATTCAGAAGCATGTATATATTTTCAATCGTCTGACAACTCACAACATCAAATATTCAGATATAGGTAACAATAATGCATGTACGTTGTAAATAGGAAGAGTCAAAATTACGCTTTTCTTGAAAAATTTACTGAATTGAATAGATATGACTGACGGCTGCACGTGCACGAGGGTGATGCATGCAAGTGAATACAAGCGTTAAGTTACACGTTCTTAAGGAGATGAGCCGACGCAAATTTGTCTATGAAAGGAATGATACTTTTCTTCTTATTTCATGACTCACTCACAATCAGTAAGGGTTATTTTCGTGGTTACACCTATATATAGGTGTGTACATTATATGTACATTCTTTGCTTTCAGTTTACTTCCTGCAAAGATATCGGATACTTGCATATACATAAACCTGTCTTCCAGTTCTGCATTCCTGCTCATCTATTTAGTATCCACCCACGTATAATCTGTGAGCAATTCTGGGAGAAAATAGTAATAAAAATTCTTTTCTCTTACAAATATGCATGCAGACTTTTTTGCACCGTAATATGTAATAACATAAACTATTTTGAAGAAAATAAGAAAAAAGTGTAAAGGTGAGCCGTGGTGTCAATAAAGCTAAGATAAAGTGCTGGAACCCGTTACTTGTTATTTAATATTTTCAGTCAATCCATTACGCTGAAGTCACATTAAGATTGCAAAGTTCCTTCGTGGGTCATTTTCCTCTGTTTCACAATAATGTATACGTATTATGCATGGATTTATATCCAATGAACATCAAAAAAGTCTTAAGAAGTCATGGTCGGACACTATGTACACTTGGTCCGCGATAATTTTACCACTTATTTCCGATTTAGTTCAAATATACAATTAATGCTTCGTCGTAACTCTTATCGCAACACAGATATCATTGTACAGCAATGGTATCTCTGCTACGATAAGTATTTACAATAAGACGGTAGTGTAGTTGTGTGGTGCATGGTGGTAGGATTCCATCTGAACTCTAAAGGTGAAAGTATACAATATAATATGAACTTGCATTCATTTCCTCCGTCACTACGACATTATTATACAAAACTAATAGATAATGGAAAGTGTTACTTACGATGAAATATTCCTTGATATTTCCTACACCCATACATTTATTAAATGTATGATTTTAAACGAAACTATTTACATATTACATGTTAATATACTACAATGAGTGGAGGAATAATTACAAATACGTTACCCTTCCTGGCATTAAATTTTGATTTATTTTATTTTAGTATTAAGCACAATTCAATCAAATGAGACTTTACCAGCACTAATCCTCGTCTGTGATCCCCCTCTTCTATTGCGTAATCTATGTACTGACCAATTTGTTCTTTGAAGGTGGCAGCATAATCACATTAAAAGAACATAAATAATTCGTTACAAATATTAGCCAAACATGCTGGTGAGATAAAAATCATTGGGCAGAGATGAGATAGGCAAACATTAAACCATCTAGCACCAAAAGTATGGTGGACAAACACAAGATAAACTGTTTTCCTAGATAGCATAATACGACAATCTCAACATGTCACTCAGTCATTAATGAACTTTGACATGTAAATTAATTCATGTCATCCTGACTGACTACGTCCGATCATATTACCAACAATCGGGCAAAGTTCACAGACAGAAAGATCTCGTTGTCTCCAACTCGTGTGCGTACAAAGTAGGCAAATCATGCATGGTAATTGCCACGACTGGTGCGAGTGACTATTTTGGGCTTCTTGTAAGTGATGACATTGTTCTCGATCACTCATATATCATAGACAATGCTAATTTTTCAAAACACTAAAATTGTCCATTGTGTGTGGCAGTCGTGGCTGCCGTGCCCTGTGAGGACAGAGGGAGGAGTCACTACCTAAATGTTCATAGTATAAATAAGTTGATGTGTAGTGGATACAATGATACAAATCGATGAATCAGTTTTACTTCAAAACATTTTTTGAAACAAAATATTCATTATCGTAAATTTTTACTGTATAATGTATATACTTTACCATTTCAGCACTTGAACAATTGCGGTTTGCATTTATCAACTGAAATAATCTTTATCTAATTTAGCTAGTTATTCGAATTGGGTGTGGTGCCTTGTCTATTGTGAACACAACAATTAAATATGTAAATGCGTTTATCATTTTACATGTTAGTTTGTAAGATACCGTAATCTGTGTAGTTTCTGTCAATCTTGCCCGTTTCTAATGTATGCATATTGTTGACTTTTTCGATTTGTAATTTTCCCATGCAAGTACATAAATATCACAGTAATATTTATCACATATTGATGACTAATTGTTTTTTAGATGACCTGTGAGAACAAAATCTTGCACTACGTACAGGCTGAGTCACATGAAGCTGTTTATATAGTCCTATATTGTACGTTTTATCGAGTGCAGTCCTAACAAATTTCTGGAAAATACGTTAACGTTACCTACCATCCTGTAGTTAACGACTCGTTGTCAGCTTATTGTCTGTCAAGTTATTTATTCAATGCCCCTCTTTTTTTAGTATCCCAGCAATTCCTATCAAAACAGTGCTTGTTCTCACAATAGACACTCACCAAATATTATTAATAAGTAGTGCAAACACACTTCCTACAGAGTTACCCTTAATGCAAGTAAGATGTTTGCGTGACATGAGTCAATCATTATTATCATCACATGATACTGTAAAGGCTTTTGTGTAGCATGGAAAAATATGTTTAGTGCTATCACTAAAAATACAAACACAAATTCCTTAGAACTCGATTCCAATCGGGTACATTCATTGTACCATTTGTAGTATAGCTTTTAGTCAAAGTGTCTAGTTTGCAACATTTCTTCTTTTCTCGTGGTATTTACTTATTGTTAGTACCTACTTGCATGGAATCATTATCAGTGCTCACAAAATATATCGTTAACTATAGATTAATAATATTTCGTCATAAATCAGCGCAAGCGTTCTAAGCGTACACTGCACCATAAGTACGTATCGTTCAAGAGCGTTGGGGTGACCTAAAAATCCTCCAGCTTCAGTCGGAGTGTCTCGGCAAGGCATAGAGGTCTAATATATTATAAGCGACAAGGGGACATCCTCCTTAGACTAATTGTCAGATTCCAGTAGTATACAAATAACACACATGACTGGATGTACTGAATGGCGAGTGTGCAATACTAATACAGAATATTGCACGAACCACAATACATTTGTATGTTGAAAGGGAACTGAATTAGAACTTTGCATGTTTTGCGTACGAGACGAATGTATTCCTTCAGAAATTGCTCGTAGAGTATTTAGTAGTACATTTGACTATTATGCATCCAGCATACATTTACGCCTGCTTGTACACAGGTCGGATACACAAACACATAGTTAGCTCGAACGGAGCAACATGCTTCTTTACACAGTGGTATATATATAGACCGAATTAGATTGACTGGTCTTTAGTCAAGTCACATTCATATTCAGCAGCTGATTCACTCTAAAAGCGTGGCTCGGGTTCTGTGGATCTGTAACTGCACTCCGGAAAATACAAACCACCAGCCTTTGAACTTTATACAGTGATTTCAAACTTTCTTCTCAGGAATACTAAACAAATTTGTTTCCCGTGAAAACCGACCCAATTTTTAAGCTAGGATGGAGTCCATGCCAAAGGAAGACACTGTGAGACTACGAAAACGACACATAGGGTAAGATTTTCTCACACACTACAATTTCGACTTTCTAAATGATTGTGTCATTGTCATACTACCATTAACGTAGTAGTAGTCTTGGAAGAGCTAGATTAATGGACCATGGGTATATGTACAATGTTTGTATTGTGCTTTATTTACATTTGCGTAGTCATGTATGTATGTATCTCATATATATGTAGTCTCGATCATCTATATGGTACTAATTGTAAGGTGGTGTATTATTGAGATACGTCGCATCTTGCACCTCGTGAACTATGAACTTTTGTTCAAAAACTGTCGTTGATTTTTGAACAAAATTACCTTGTTGTGTTCATTCAATACCTAATTAGAATGTATACTGGAAGGGTGTTTTCATGAAGCTTTCCAATTGATAGTGACTGTTGCTGTTTTTGCATTGCTTTTATTGCGAAAGGAAGGTTAAGAGAAGGTGGTAGGTACATAAACAACAGAAAATATGTATTCAATTCGTATCGCCGATACGGTTTAGTCTCATATCGTACAGCAATGCATATTCTGTCTCTATACTTTCACTGTCTGAGTGCCACTGTGTCTCGCTCTCTAGTAGATACATGCTTATATGACACCTAGAATTTCTGGAGCAATTTCACAGTTTTCTTTTGCATCGTTTTTGCTTGACCACAAATGCCTTAATTCATTAGAAATTCTAAGGCATTATGGGATTCTGTTGTTGCATTTTTCATATCTGCGAACAGTGAGCAATAAGGCATCGTTTTCCGACGAGTGTTCTTTAATCATCTCTTTCCAAACCGAGAGGATTATCCTCATTAGGACACACGATTAGATTAAACCTGCGTCATCATAAGGCTATAAATCAACCACAATTTCGCAATGGGGCTATCAATCTTTTCATTTGCCTCTGTGATGATAGTATAAATTTGAAATGCTGTGCTGAACTACACACAAATTAAATTACTAGTTCAAGGTATTGATAAACTCCTTCGAAATGTCTTTATGAATTGTTTAGGTGTTACTCTTCATGAATTTTCTTTACTTTTATGAAATTATGGTCGCTCCTATACGTATACCTCGCTTAAACTATGATTTTATAGGGACTTACACTTGTTGGAATATTTATTTCCCACTACTCCTTCACTGATAATTTTCCGACTACTTATGTATATAGGTACAGTGTGCATGGACTTACCTTGTGTGAGCTAATGTCTTTGCTTGGTATAAAACATTTAGGGCTCAATATGAGGGGAAATGGGTTAGAAAGAGACCATACACGTAAGTAGAAGGAGTAATTAAGCTCACAAATTTTGCTCATTGTAATAAATACTTAAGTGCCCATGTAGCCACATTTAGAGCCAAACCGGGGTGGGGTGTACATAGCCAGTATAGCCGTACTTTTACGTGATTTCTGGACTAGTAACTTTTGCATGCATTTATCTTAAAAGTGTGACGGAGGCTTCTTGCAACCCAAATTAAATACACACTTTGGTACTTATTGTTTTAATTGCTTTACCTTTTTTAATTACTTGAAGGGGTATCTGTGAATACGCAAAAGTGGTATTATGATGGACGTCTCAATTTTCCTTCCGTCAAATGTTTAGCATTTAGGATTTGTACTATAGGTAACTGTTAATTGTTTGTTTATTGTTTATATGACCCTTCTGGCTTCTCTAAATGATACATACAGTTTGTATTCACATTGAACAATTATTGCATGGGCAGTCTCCTTATATTTGTATATTCATGCCCAACAAAATGCTGAACTGTACATTAGGAGTACAGTACAGGAATGTAGTCATCTTCCCACCTCTATAGACCTTGCCTTGAATTTTCAAGGGTGCTGAAGATTAAGTACGGGCTGCCTAAATTACAAATAAATCAATACGATTGACTCTTGCTGACTTACTTCGTACATTTTTTATACTGCTTTTGCCCAATGCTCCTGTATAGTATTTATACCTGTCGAGATTTCACTCAGAAAAGATTATAAATGATCCACAATCATTTCCGTGCTCGTTGGTGCATGATTTTATTGGAGGCAAAACTGTTCATGTTATTCTGTAGCACAGAGCTTGAATAGTGTAAACGTTGTTGTTACAGCACCAGCAAAAATATCATATCTACTTTGTGCTATTTATTTCGTGTTTGGTTAATACTGCCGAATAAACAATAAACAACATATTGTAAACATTACATAAAATTTTATCTTTGTATCTTAACAATTTGCAACGTAGTTGAATTCACTTAAAATAATATTAAAACAATTAAATAGAACTCCTCTACTATACATAGTAAAGAAATGAAATGTGAAATGTATGTAGATGATATATAAATATATTGATTAGTGAAGTTAAATATTTATGGCGTATATGAAATGATATCATAAATTTCAGCGGCCAATCACTTTCAGGAACTGCAAGCATAAAAACGGGAATTACATATTTGTAGGACATCTAAAATGGATTCAAAAGGGGAACAATGGGTGATAATCAACCTCAAGCATGGTCATGAGTCATTCGCAAATTAATTCTGATTCTAATAAATTAGCCGAAATTCTTAATTTAATGTTTACGTTTCTACAAAGTAGAAATTACATCGTATCCTTCGATTAGGCATTATTCTATACTACAATTACACTCTTTCATTAAAATAATAAAAAGTACGATTTAGTATATTGTATAACACATTTGCATTACATAGTTAGTCTAAATACGTGTAAATACATAAAATTAGTTGAGATTAGTTCTATTGTGATGAAATCAGAGTCACATCATTGTCTTTAGTTTTGCAAGTGATAGGGGACATAGTGAAGCCGAGGTCAGAATCACAAGGAATTGTAACATGTGCCAAAAACACAACAACAATTCCTAAGTTGAGCCAATACTGCAAATGCTGTGGTACGCATTCAATGATTTTGATTTGCTAATGTTGTTACGTGTACTTAGTTGTCAATGTCAAGGTAAAACTAACTTAAGACTAAGTAAGTTAAGACTGAAAAATTCCCCAATTCTGCCTTGCTGCTGCTTAAGTGACTACTTCACTTTAGTTTTCTAAACTGAATGACTGTACTGTAGAATAAATACTTTGTACAAAATATTCAATATGTACGCTTGGGTAAACAAAGTCAGTTGCCAAGTATTATTTTCAGTTAACGATGCACGTGCAGTGTCAACTTTTCTATCAAACTGCTTGTGGCTCATTGTCAGTTTACAATGCGATTCTAGATGCAATGATGCATTTTGTTTAGTTTTTGTTACATAGTTTTGCATTTGTGCACTCAAAGTGAGGAACTTTTATTACTGATGTTTACCGAACTGGATACCGCAAAATAAGCAGACAATTATAATTTATCATACCATTTCGTGCAATAAGTATGTTACAATTGCCTGTTTCATTCATTTGTCACTTGCTTTTTAGAATGTGTCTACAAAACCTGCAAATGGGATTACTGCATCGTCAAGTTCAACATTACTCCTAACCTCATGGGTTCATTTAAAAATGCACAAAATAAGTAGCATGCATGTCCTAATCGGTATCATTAACAACTGCTCAATTATTTCGTATTTAAACGTGATGGGTGAATTAAAAGGGTCATTGAAGAGATCATTGTGATCATGCGCTTGTAGCATGCAAATGTAATAATTTTGTAACAAGAAAATCGACCTGTTATGACCATTGATCACCGATAATGAAAGTTGATGCGATTCGTTGAAAGTGTGGACATTACGTAATATTAAGAATATCCGGTTTGGTGTAAAAAATTAAAATCTTTCGTCACCCCATTCGCAAATTGTATTGTACTACTAGAGCTGAATTTATGATTTCTCTTTACCTTAGATCATCGTGCAAGCTATTTTTCAAGAATGATCCAATTAAAATTGTTCGTGCCGAAGGCCAATATATGTACGATGAAAAAGACAGGTCATATTTGGACTGCATCAACAATGTAGCACACGGTAAATATCTTACATTATACTTTGAAAACATTACTCTAATTGATTTTAAAGAAAATTTGAAATGTACCATATTATAAAATATTGAACAATAATTGTTTTTACTAGTTGGACATTGTCACCCGACCGTCGTGCAAGCGGGCATCACTCAAATGACTGTGCTGAACACGAACTCGCGTTTTTTACATGATAATTTGGTGCTGTGTGCCAAGCGTCTGACAGATCTCTTCCCTCCTCAGCTGTCTGTCTGCTTTTTCGTCAATTCTGGATCAGAAGCGAATGACTTGGCTCTGCGATTGTCTCGAGCCCACACTAAAGCCAACGATGTCATTACACTCGACCAGTAAGTGTGTCAAGAGCAATTGAACCCAGACCGTCAGACGGAAAAATTGCTTTACTTGTATTGTGTCTGCAAATAGAAAGATAATAACTTGATTGTATGTGTGGTACTTTCTCAGAAACAGTGTACAATGAATGAAGAATTACTTCGTTTGAGGGCAGAACAGTTAATTTACATGCCGACTAGCTGGGTGCTAATAGACAGTTGCAGTATAGACGTGCTTATTTTTGTAATAGAAAATTCTCCCCTTTCAAATCAGGGATCATTTATAGTATTTCGCTTGTTCTTGAATAGATTAATGCTTTCGAGGCTAGAATATTTCCTACATAGTCGTTTTTAATAGATTTGCTAACTTGCAAACATTTAATATGAATATGGAGCAATTAGACAGTGTGTTTAGTATCGTATTTCAGAAAATTTGTTCCCAATCCGAAGATTAGAATTTCCAAATGTTTTTAAGATTACGCAATATGGATTAGCAATATGGTTCTTCCAATAGCATCCTGGGTATCCTGTAGAAAGCAGATTGCTTCTAATGATATAATACCAGAAAATCTGTGTACGCCAACTTTCCAAAATTATAATCTGCTGTCTGTTGCGATGCTGTGCTCTATCTTGGGATTAATTAATTATTTTCAATAAGCAGAGTATACTGCATTAGATTCTTAATACCACACGTAATATATTCAGAAGGTAAGTTGTACAAATGGTATTTGTCTCGACTTCGAATTAAGAGAATTTGGAACCACTTTCTGTTGTACTACTGTCTCTTTAGAGTCCGTAAACCTTCCGTCTGTAGCTTCGGAGTAACAAAATACTGATCGAGAACTTTTATTAATTTGTTTTCAGCTTATGCAAATGATTGCTGGTCATTTGTACGATGGAGAGAGACAAATAAGATGAGATGATGATGAGAGAAATCTGTGAGGATTTATGAAAGTAAATCTAAGCAGGAAATTGGGCAGACAGTTTGTGTCCCAAAAATGTATTCATTTTAGACGTCCCGTCTCGCAACTGATGAAATGATGAAACCTGACCTACCTACATTACTTCATGACAGTTTAAATGACATTTATGACAATCCTTCGATATTTATCCACTCCCACCACACCCTTTTTACTAGATGACTACGACAAGCCATCGGGGAGCGCAACATACAATGTCAATGGCACACGCTTCTGGGTTTCTGTTTGCATTTGCCGAGGAGTCTGTAAGACTCCTTCAGGGTATTCCTTGTTGGGGTTGTTAAAATGTCCGTCGTGTAGCCTGGCAAGAGCAGGGATGAGATGAATTGCAATTAATCTGGTTGACACTGTGAATGGAGACACTGAAGAATTAACATAGCGGCAGAATGATGGGAGCAGCGAGGAAGAAATGTATTTGTTTGTTTGACTGTTTTCACTGCCAGGTCAGTGGCGTTGGTTGCACAAACTGAAATCTGAAAGATTAAATTAAAAGAACGGTTGATTGTGTGGGGGTAACTTTAAGAAATAGTTTCGAGTGTAAGCATTTAGTTACAGTTAGGCATTCACTTGTGGAGAACTTCAGTTTTGTGCTGACATGAGGTTTTGTTTCAGTGCCTATCATGGTCATGTTACTTCTCTTATTGAAATTTCGCCTTATAAATTCAATCTTCCTGGAGGAATTGGAAAAATGGAACACGTTCATGTGGTGAGATACCATTTAAATATTCAACTAGAATAAAGTACATGCAAACTTCATGAATGTAATTGTATTGTTAAATTAATTTCTATAAAGTTAATCTATTTTTAATTTTTATAGGCGGCATGCCCAGATTCGTACAGAGGAAAGCATCGCAGTGATGTGGACCATTCTCTCGAGGATGTAGGCAAGAAGTATTCAGATGACGTGAAAAGTCTGATCAAAAAGGTGCAGGACAGTGGAAGAAATATTGCAGCCTATATAGCAGAAAGTCTTCAGAGCTGTGGAGGACAAGTTATTTTGCCACCTGGATATTTAAGAAATGTTTACAGGTATTTAATTTTCTCTATTTTTCTGATTTGGGGGCTACTGTTCTGATAAATAGGCAGGCATTAATTATTAAGATTTTATCATCCAATTGTCCCATAGACATGTTCGAGAGGCAGGAGGAGTTTGCATTGCTGATGAAGTTCAAACTGGCTTCGGCCGTGTCGGAAGACATTGGTGGGCTTTCCAACTGCAGGGAGAGGATGTCGTCCCGGATATTGTAACCGTGGGTAAACCCATGGGAAACGGACACCCCGTAGCTGCCGTCGTCACAACACCCGCGATTGCCCAGAGCTTTGCAAACACTGGAGTAGAATATTTTAATACGGTAGGTTTTACATATGAACATTCATTTACCAAAAACCTTCCTTTATGAAAATGCGCACTGAAAGTAGCTAATTTACTGGATAGGCAATAAAAGCTTTTTCATGTAATTTATGTAGTATGGGGGGAATCCTGTTTCGGCTGCCATTGCTCTTGCTGTCATTGATGTTATCGAGAAGGAGAATCTACGCGAAAAGTCTAGCAGAGTAGGCAATCATTTAATGAACAGCCTTAGAAAATTGATGGACAAACACCCAATTTTAGGAGATATTCGTGGAGTTGGTCTGTTTGTGGGCATTGACTTAGTCAGAGACAGGGAAACGAGAGAGCCAGCAACGGCCGAGGCTCAACATATCATAGCTCGCATGAAAGATGAGTTTATACTTCTGAGTGCTGATGGTCCACACAGAAACATTCTAAAGTTGAAACCTCCATTGGTTTTTAATCAAATGGATGCTGATCGTGTAGTGGCTGTGTTGGATGAAGTTTTAACAGAACTAAAGCAATCGGAGGTGAGACATTGAATGCACATTCAATGCACAATTTATATGCCTGCATACTTGAATTAGTATATAAAAATATTTTCTAAAATTTTAGCTAATTCTTCCGGAAAGTCCATTGAAAGACAGATCGATAAGTCCTGAAAGACGCAAGATGACGAATTGTGAAATAATAAATGAACAGCCGAATGGAAAGAAGCAGAAATTGATTGAAGATGTCATTTCTGTTAAAATGTAAAGATTAACGCGATCTCAATTTTTGTAAAAAAAATCACATAATCAACTCGAAATCTACACGATAAAAATAGAATAATATTAATTTTCGTTAATATTTGGGTTACATTCATTTATGTACTACATATATTGTCTCTCTAATGTTGTATAACATAATATTTCGGGTTAATTGTGCAAGGGGTATATTTAGAGGTAATCCTTACAAACTTTGAGGTTTCGACTCGTAAGTACCGATGGAAATTGTAATATTATACAATACATGTACCTTTCAAGCAGTTTAACTTATGTAGGCTTACCAATAAGAAAAGCAATGCATGAATTTTCTTCTTCCAAACAATTATTTAATTCTTTTCTTGGATTGGACATTCTGTAGAACAGTGAATTTTTAGATTGTAGTAACTTTCCATTTACATATCTAGTACACATTTCCGTACAATAAAATGTAGAACTATTTATAGCCTAAATATTAAACCAAAAATCAAGGATGCACTTGATAACATACAAACAATATGAATAAAGAATTGTACAATGTTCAGAAAATGTTGATTGAAGTAGTTTGGACATTTTAATGGATATATTCTTGTGAAGTCAAAACAACAAACATCAAGTAACGTTACTCTGTAAACAATACTAAGCGCAAACTGACAGAATTCACACAAATTAAAAGCGTAATAAGTAATGCACAAAGGAACAACCGTTTCGGTTCAAAATAATTTTTTATCCGGAGTCCATGTGCGCAGAAGCTCTGCGATCTCTGGATAACCAGACATTATTGCATCATCGTATGGTGTGCGACCAAATCTAGAATTTAAAAAACGTCAATTGTAGAAATAATTTATTTTTACTTGGTATAATTATTTTTGGTTTAAACCGTTGATTAATATACCTATCCCTTCGTCTGTGATTGACACCACATTTCTTCAGTAGATACTCAGCTATTTCATACTGATTTTCGCATGCAGCAAGATGAAGGGCGGTTCGTCCGTCACAGTCGTATAATCCCATATCGATACCTGAAAGGTGTAACCGAACAATCGAGTCCATATCTCCCAATGCGGCGGAAAACAAAAGACCAGTAACATTGGATCCTTTGGTATCCCTGCATTTCTTAGTGGGGTCTACTTTCCCGGATGTGAATTTAAGATTATCGAATGGATGGAAATTAAACCTTTGAACCAATTTCTGCAAAATTTAATCGCACGATTATTAAAGGAATTAATGTACAGCTTATTTTAATCTGTATTTTTTTAACCTTGCAAAAGGCAAGCCCACGAACAGAGTTCCTAGAGTAGTCCAATTTGGGGGACCAAAGGGCCATACCACAAACATTAGGAACAACCAACAAAATCAATCCACCTATACAGGATTTTGCGGGCAGGCCGACTTGAAATGCAAACATTCCCGAATACTCGAACATGCCACACGAGTGCATAACGGAAAGGACATCAGCCACAACTGGTTTCTGCAAAGCTGTCTCTCCAGTTGTTGGACACACTCCCCCGTTCGCCAAAGTACTTGCCATTACGGAAAATACCTCGCATGTGGCTTCCAAGCTCGTTGTCTGTATAAATACAAATAATCCTCTATTTAAATATCATGCTTAATTTGCTGTGTTTAGTACAATTTCGTATGAAATAGTAAAATCGTACCTGCAGATAAAAATCAATGCATTCATTCAAGTTCGTTCCCGGAGGGAAACAATTGTACTCTTTCATGTAGTGTCCTAGAGCCAAATTTCTATCCGAAGCTTCCTTCTTCGCTAAAAATACCGCATTGTTGAATCCGATATACTCATGACCACTCATTTTCTGCAAAGATTTTTATTATTTAACCTTCAAATTCCTAAGACAAATCCTTCATTCATCTGCATAAAAATCTATTTTTACCAGAAATGACTCATGAACCAAATCGAATTTTTCCCATGATTGCGATTCGGGCCTTGCCAAAGTTTGCAAAAGTGCATGCACCATGATACTTCCTGCATTGATCTTCAATAAACACATTTATCATTTTTATCAATTAGGTATCTACAATATATATAAATGTATATGTACCTATAACCTGCTCATACAAATAATAATAAAGAAATAAAAGTTTTCTTTCAAATATTTTAATTGCATTCATGAGAATGTTATTATTCACATCTCTGTCATAACCGTTAACCTCACAACTTACCATAGAATTATGAGGGCGATCTGCAATTCAATTCAAAGTAATTAGAATAAGATCGCACATCATTCATTAAGTAGGTAACATAAACTGTGAGCACGTGAAGTGCAAAGGACATTACACATTATGAAAGTATAACTAGTTACGATTTTGACACCTGCACAACACGTGAAATACCACTAATAATAGTCATGCATAAATCATAAATTTATCTTACTGTTGCCGTCGAGAACGAGTTCATTGAAAATGTGACCAGACGGCTCATGTCCCACGTATTTGTGAACAACATCTTTAGACAGTTCGTTCAAGGCTAATGCATAGGCGAACGGTTTACTGAAAAAAATATAAATAAATATGAGCTCAAATTATGCAGCAAGGATTTCGTTTTTGTTATTAAGACAAGGTAGTGCTAAAACCTGCATGAGTGTAGAGGGATAGGGATACTTGTGTCGCCGACAGAAAACCGTTGACCATCAATTGTGCAGACTGATACTCCCCAGTGGTTAGGATTCATTCTTTCAATTTGTTTGATGTAATTTGAAGGAATATTTCCTGTATTTAGTTCCTTGCATTCTAAGTAAATGTCGACAATTTCTTGGCAGAATCCGTCAAATTTTGGAATTACAAGCTGTTGACGAAATGCAGCAGAGATAATAATAATGTTGGGAAATATTATATCTTTAAATGTGTCCCTGTCGATTCGAAGAGTCTCGATGGAAGAGAAAAAATCTCCATGACCGCGACTCCTGTGCTTGATCTCTTCTTCTTTGTGCAGTCGACGAAGATTTTGAAAGAGCTCTTGAAGACGCTGATCGCTTCTTTTTAACCCAGCATTTTCTAAACCCTGTAAATAAGTACAAATGGAATGAAAAATGACTTGCATAAATTGCTCTGAATTTAAAACTGCAAACTAAAGGCTTACTGCAAGAAATTTCCCGACCAAAATTTCTTCATTCTTGTCTTCAAACATATCAAAAATAATATCATCTATAGTCTCTGGTGCCTGTTCCCTTAATTTCAAAAATTACAAAAACAGGGACGAATTAGAAACTTGCAATTTTTTTGCTTTAAATATTGAAATAAATGTAATATTTTAATGTATGTTTATAGTACTCATCATCATGTGTGTAAATTGGAATCGACAATCGTCGATCTTCTCCATCGAATCCAGAAAGGTCTTCAGGTGCAGTGAGATAACCGGCCCACACAATTGAAGAACGCCTACTCTTTTTCACTTGAAAATCAGATTCGCTAGGAACTCTTAACAAACCTTGAGATTGAACTTCCATTTTTGCACGAAATTTCAGCGAAAGTGGAAGATGCTCTACAAATTAAAGAGTTTTCAGACAAACAATCTCCTTGTCAAAAGTTCAAAACAATAGCGGGTAGTACAAGAGTGTAAAACTCTTCAATTCACTACCAATACCAATCACTAACTATCAATGACAGTCAACACAGACACGTAGTACCTTGGTTTTCTTATATATGATTACAATGTATATTCTAATTAGTCAAACGAACGTGAGCGTGATGATCTTGGTTGAGGTGCTAATTTGCTTAAATAATTAAGCGTCTCAATGTTTTGAAGTTTAATACTCCTATCCTATCCGATATTATTCCACAGAGCACAATGGTAATGATTAATGACCATACCTCATACATAATACATACGCAGTAATAGCTGTACGACAAATTGCAACGTAGTTCAAATATTTGTTAGCAAGAATTATTTTTAAAAACTGCTTTGAATGATTCCATAACCATGCTCAAGAGAGTGGTTAATACCAGAAACTGTATAGGTACGTCTGCATCCTTCCGTTACATGGATTTGTCTTATGAGCACTTAGTGTCAATGTGCAAATACATACATACACACTCACAATCAGTATAACACAAATTTCCATTTTTGATGCAAAAATGACACCATGCTAACTTGTACATATATGTTCATATTAAAATGTTTCCAAGCAGTATAATATGCAATGGGGTAGGAATATTTAAAATTTAGTAATACGTCTAAATATTGTGGCACTTTATCCACACGTGCATTTTGAATAAGTCTCTATGTACTCCGCACTGCACGCAATCCATACTGTGCTTTCACAGCGTACATAGTGGCTAACTAATTGTAAGCAAAGTACTGAATGAGACGTACGCTAATAATGATGCAAGGAAGTGAAAATTAGATGCGGCATACATTCGGAATATATGTATTAAGTAATTGTAAGGGAAGGTGCACATATAATTGGCGCACGTATGAAATATAATTTTTAACCCATCTTTGTGTTTATACTGTGAAAAAACAATCGAAGACTCGATCTGAACTCCTCAGTGCGATTCCTAACAAATCGAGAGAATATAGTGAAATATTCAAACAGAAAATGTATTTAGCTTTTTAAAATTATCATATCATCCATTGTATCATTGATGGACAAAATTAGAACCTCCCGAGTGAAAGCTGGCACGTCCAAATAAGTATATTGGTGATTGGAAAGTATCAAGTTACAATATACAAGTATATGCATAATATGCATGTTCTAACTTTGTTATAATTAAAAAATACAAGTTATGATCGCCCTATTCTTCGTCAAAATTACAAGTTATAATCTAAGGAGCTTCTAACTTTTGAATCAAAAGTTTTGATGTGACGAAAATACGTCAAGTTACTACCAACTCTGCCGATAATAACCATTTGGTTAAATTCTAGGATCTGTCGATTGAGATATTTTAACTACCGCCAATCACAAGCTGTCTTGAGTCTCTTCAAAGCTATGTATCCATTGAAAGATTTGTACTTCCTTCGATTACAGATGCTTGGTCGAATTGAATAATAGTAATTCGAATTTAATTATTTTAGCCCCGCCGTTCACAGGCGCTTGGTCGAATTTCAGAATATTACTTGGTGCGATTAGAAATTTGTACTACCGCCGATAACAATCGCTTGCATTAATTTCAGAAGCTAAATACCTAATCCGATGAGGTATAATTTTTATTTGAATTTTCAAAGTGCTGTCAAATGAGATATTTTAACTGTCCCATGCCATTTACAAATACTTGGTCGAAATCGGCAAAAGAAAATCGACGAGATATTTTTAATGTAATAAATATTTCAGCAGTTTTAACTAAAATAAATATATTTAAATTATCCATGAAAATGTGTACTACGCACTACATGTTGAAAACGACAACCTCGATCGTCGCCGTGCAGGCAATAGCTATTAAATGTATGAAGCACGAACTGGAATAACCGCACTCTGCCCTATGGGTAAAGTTTTCAGCAGAAAGAGAAATGAATGTAGTGACAATCTGAAAGTATGTTAAACTTGATGATTTAGCAGAGATTCCGCACGTTGCGCAGTATGTACACAGCAGTTAGTTGTACACAAGTTGAACGTGTAGAACTGTATAATCGTATAAATAAAGTCATGTAACGTCCATACGATAAAACGTTTTGCAGCTACTCTCAATGAATGCATACATACGTTTAAATTAGTACAACACATTTCAGAATTATTTTGTTTTGGTGGCGGATGAAGTAGGTTGAGTGTGGACTGAGATATTACATACATACATACTATAGGTATTTCGATTTCAGAAAAGCTAATCGATGAGATATTTTTATTCTCGTCGTGTACAATGGCTTGGTTGAATTTCCAGAAAACTATTCATGAGATACCTTTATGTACTACCGCCGTTTACAAGGTATGGTTCCAATTCAGCATTTTAATGCATTTTGGATATGTAGTACATATTTATATTTATGTACCATAGGGGAAACGGGAGATGCCACAATTAATTGTAGGTACTTGTTTACGGAATAAACTTTCGATTCAATATTTGAGTTGAATAACATTGAGAAACATTTCATTACTTTCATCAATAAGGTTGTGGGAGGATCTGTGTTGGGGTTTTTGGTGTTCAACCCCCTTCCTCGAAATTTAGCTAAGCACTAGATATTAATTCGATTTTTGGCTTAAAAGGTGATGTAGTACAAAATTTTTCTTTCCAAAATGTGATTTATGTACTCACTTTAGGTAAATTTTACTATACAGATTTCAGCCTTATGGCCGAATTTCTGATTACTGTGGCCACAAAAGTTTAATTTGACTCCTCCCCTAAATGCAGTTAACGGCCTGTGAATTATAATTTCATTTTCATTGCATCTCAAGATCATACAAAAATTTGTAGCTGGTACATATATAATAGAGTGAGTAATAAATAGGTTATGTGTACAGTTTATCACGTAATTTCTTATTCCGTTGGTTGCTTTGTTCTGACTTTTGTTTTACAACTGCATCCGGAAAATCTTTGAAAAGTGTATGCATTAAGTGGTATTTCTTAAAAATCCAAGTTATGAAATTATTTTCAATCCACCCCTTTGTTAATGGTGGGATAGTGTAACAGGCATTAGTACATACAAGGGACAAATTCGGTTCCCACGGACAGCTAAAGTGATGGCTTGGCATTATATCTGTAAAGTGTGATTCCTAAATATGTAAGTAGACAGTTCATGTCATTTGTTGGTCTGCGGCTATTCCCAAGTATGGATCATATCATCAGTAACGTGGTGTGGTACGTACGATCTATTCGTATGCCCTACTTCGTGGGAGAATTAACTATTGTTGACAAAGTGACAAATATTAATCTTCTTAATGAAGCTGCTTTGTAGAATCGTTTGTACGAGACCTTTACTATATGTATAGCAGGTTGACTAATAAATATGAATGCTTTATTCAACACAACGGGTAAGTATAATAAATTCTTTATTGGCTGAAAACAGAAGAGGGAAAGCATTCATCAACTTTGATAAACCTTTGTTGCTCACATCGATCAATCAACGTTAATTAATGATCTA